>QRFJ01001822.1:109281-182342 GCA_006176705.1 Cocos nucifera | reverse complement strand
TACGTGGATGACATCCTCCTTATTGGGAAATGATATTCCCATGTTGACATCAGTCAAGATGTGGTTGTCCAAGGAATTCTCCATGAAAGACCTAGGTGAAGCATCCTTTATTCTAGGAATTAAGGTCTATAGGGATAGACCGAATAGGATGCTAGGACTTTCACAGAAGATGTACATAGAGGAAGTACTAAAGAGGTTTAGTATGGAAAACTCTAAGAGGGGATTAATACCCTTCAGACATGGTATTCATCTTTCCAAGAAGATGTGCCCCAGCACACCTGAGGAAATAGAACGCATGAGCAAGATCCCTTATGCTTCTGCAATAGGGAGCCTCATGTATGCCATGCTATGTACACGACCTGATATAGCCCATGCTGTGAGTGTCACAAGCAGATATCAGTCAAATCCAGGTGAAGAACACTGGACTTCTGTGAAATGTATCCTTAAGTACTTGAGAAGAACTAAGGATATGATGTTGGTCTTTGGTAATGGAGAACTCCAAGTCCAGGGATACACAGACTCGGATTTCATGTCCGATATAGATGATCGAAAGTCGACATCTGGCAGACTGTTTGTGCTGGAAGAGTTCCAAGCAAACGGTGATACCATCTCATCCGCGATTACCTTGAGAAAGGTTACGTTGAGGTCAAGAGAGTCAACTCCGCAGATAATGTGGCAGACCCACTTACAAAGCCGTTGGGCCAGCAGAAGATCGAAGCCCACCTTGAGAAGATGGGACTTAGACTTGTAGCCAATTGGCTTTAGGACAAGTGGGAGATTGTTAGATATATGTGCCCTAGAAGCCAGAATTGGCTGACACTTGTAATACACTTCTAGGGGCAAAATTGTAATTTTGACTATAATTAATGAAATGGGTTATTTTCTATCACACATGTGTATTTAGTGTCTGTGATACATCCTTTGAGTTAATGGTAATGATAATTCATATTTTCAAGAGTTGAAAATTTAAGACATGAATAATCATTATTAACTCATAAACAGCTCCCGACCATAGGATCATCACGAGGATGGTGATTGATCCGGAAGGTTGGTGTACGATCGCTTCTCTTTAGTAGATGAGTCTTGAGTCTACGGTGTGGAGACACCGGAGCGAGAGTACAGGTACTCGTTAGAGAACGAGGGCACTGAGCGTGACCACCTCGAGTAGTCATTAGGGAGTCTACCTTCTCGTCAATGACTGACTCGATGCTGCAGTAGTGTGTCTGGTTCTTTGACCTGAGATGCATCGGCAGTTCACCTTGAGGGTGTTATAGTTTGACTACACCATTACTCGGTCTCCTAGCCATATGGAACCCTGAGGTGTATGTTGGCTATGACATGTTCATTGTAGGAACTGGATTGCATCAAGATGGGATCTATCTACCTCGGTGGTAGAGGAGTAGCCCTATGATGATCATGAGAATCAAGTCCAGAAATCCATGGCCATGGTAGAGTGAAATAATAGAAAGAGTTTCTATTTAGATTTTCACATTGGACTCGAATCGAATGATTACATCATATGACAGAGACTAGGGTTTGACGAGTTCACCTTAACCCTAATCTGATCGGGGCTCAAGATAGAAGAACTGAATCACACAGGTAGCTGCACCAAGAGGTTCGCATTCAGCTCTGATGGGTTGCCACCATATACTGCTAGGTGTCACTGGTGGATTTTGGGAGCAATTAGAATGATTTAGATGATCGATCATTCTAGCTGTTCGAATCAGAAGAGTTCTGATCCATCGAAAGGAGTTTCGATGATGTCTATGATAGAGATCATGACATATCCCATTACCATACAGAACTGAACCTAACTGGGTCACACAAACAAGGGTTTGAATCTGGTGATCATCAATTGAACTGATCTAGTTCAATTGATCTGAATGAGATTCAATTAGGTTCAAGGAAATCGTGCTAGCACTCGATTGAACCTAACGTTCTTCTTTTACTATCATAAATAAGTTGTCCTGACTGAGCCAAAGGAGTTTGTGCTCAATCAGAGGCCTTCATATGGTCTGACTGGAGGTTGTCCAAGTCAGAATAGGTTGTCTTATTTGTAAGACATTACCTGCCATTTTTGGTCACCTGCCATTTCTTGTTCTTTGACTTTGGTCAAAAGTCTACCTTTGACTGGTCAAACGTTGACCATTCACCCTTTGACTTTTGACCACATGTCATGCACCTATTGGAGAGCTGGTGGGGGCTTGTCCCCCTGCCAGAACCTGGCAAGGAGAAGGGCGCACGCCAAGGGTGGCGTGAGCCCAAGTAGGAGGCGCCTAGGAGTCCTTGTTGGACAAGGACTCCACCTCCCTTTAGGATTCCAATCAGAGTTCTACTAAGAATCCAGTTTGACTGGTCTTAGGCGCCCTCTAAGGAGGAATCCAGGGGTCTCTTTTTCAACCAATCAGATTTAGATCTGATTTCACAAAGGGTTGTGATTGGTTGAGAGGAAGAGGAGTTGGATCACAAGCTTAGGTCTATAAATAAGACCCTGCGCCCAACCCTAATCCAAGTAAAGTCTTATTGAAAGAGATTTCCCACGTCCAAGGCTGCCTCTCCCCTCCTTCTCCACGCCATACTCTCTTCTCCCCTTGCTCTCCACGTCCAAAAGTGTTTTGGACTTAGTTTGGTGCGATTCAGATCAAGGAAAGGCGATCAAAAGCAAGAAGGCTGCGCTGCTGCAAAAGGACGACTGCAGATCTTCAAAAGAGTTTTGAAGATCCTCCAGATCAGATCCAGATCTGATTTTTGGAGGTGTGATAGAGAAGAAGAGGTTCTCCAGATCCAACCCGAGTGGATACCGGTAGAGGCCAGGCGCTTGCGTGGCTAAGATCCAGAACCTTCCGCTGCAATCAGGATCATCTACAGGGTAATAGGATTACCCAAATCAGGTAAATTAAATTTGATTTAATTTATCTTATTTTATTTTATTTATTAAAATAATAAGAATCAGATCTGAAACATATCAAGATCTGATTGAAGATCAAGAGAAAATTTTTGAAATATATCTCTTGATCTAATCAGATCTGGACGAACCTGGACCGGGAAATCAGGATTTCCCTTCAACTGGTATCAGAGCCATGGTTCTAAAATTGTTTAGATCTGATTTTAATTTTATTTTAATTAAAAATAATGTGATTTCAGATGTCACATGAGATGTGATCAGATCTGAAATCAGAAAAATTAAAATTAAATGATTTGGATCTAAGAACATGAAGATATGCATGACTAGTTCTAGAATAGAATAGTTCTATAGAATAGTTTTGCATGTCTTTGATTTAATATGATTAAATCATATTTTAGATCTTCTTATTTACTATTTTCTGATATTATAAGTGTTATAATAACATCTGATAAACAGCAAATAAAAATTATTTAATTTTAAATATCATATGAGATATGATAGATGCATGACTAGACTAGTTGTAGAATAGTTCTACATAATTGTCTAGATTAGAATTTATTTTGATTAGATCAATTTAAATCTAATTTTTTAGATTATTATGTGATAATTTAGATCTGAAAACATGCATGATTATGATACATGAGATGTATGCAAAATATGCCTTGATTAGATCTAAATTTGTATATGAGATATATGATATAGATCTATAACTGTTTTGTAGATTTACATGTTCCTGATTAAGGCGTTCCTCTTGGCCGTCCGGTCATAAGAACGAAGAAGGGTTTAAAGGCCCTCTCTTCCCATTCGATGGGGTGTTCTTATGACGTGTAGGGGTGCTGCGTGTTCGTCCTTAATCAGAAACCCAAAACTTACTTTCTGCAAAACCCTAGATCCTGAAACCCTAGGATTTATTGTGCATATTTTGTTTATGAACCCAACTTAATTAAGAATTAAGTTTATGGAATATTAATTAGGTCTAAAATTGAGAATTTCAGATCTAAGACATATTCATAATACTGGGTTCGGGCTTGGGTAGCTCAATTAGGTCTAAGCGGTTGATCAAACCGAATCAAGAGTTGGTTAGATGGGATCAACAATGCTTAAATTGACCAGCCTAATAGGATTAAGTCTGGGTCAAGATCGAGTCACGATCAAGCAAGACCTAATTAGGCTCAGAGGTTAGAGTCTGGATTGTAGGCTAACCCAATTGGTTCTGACTCAACAATTTGGTGTCTAAGGTAAGTTTGGCACAGACGACCGACTGGTTTTTAATTGGAAGCTACTCGACCTGAATGCGTTCTTGTGCGAGTTAACGGCATATTCCTTCCACCGGTCTCACTTACCTGGCCATATCTGTTGACACAGTTCTGATCTGAGGTGGTCAATAATCCGAGCTGACCCATGCCACTAGGTTAGTCATAATTGTTATGACTAAGCCAAGTCTAGTTTAATGAGACCTGAATCAATTCTCCCTAAGAAAAGATTAAGTCCGAGGTCTTCCACCATTGTAGACGTGCGGGCCCTTCCCGGGGTTGATTGTTCTCGGCTGGATACAGTGGCTCAGTTGCACCGGGAAGACGCAACCATGTCTATTAGGCATTGGATGCTATGGGCTGGAGGATGAGTTGGGCTCAATATTCCGGATACGGTGAGAGACCCAATTAGGAACCCAGTCTATGCAAATGGTGGGTCTGACTTAACTAAGGAGTGGATCAATATTCCGGATACGGTGAGATTCATGAATTAGAGACCAAGTTTGGGTGCACCATGATTAGAGAATCATTGAACAAGAGTTGTTCACTCATTGGCTAACCCATCACCAATAACTGTTAGGTGAGGTGATGAGTCAGTTGGTGAGACCGCACCACCCACTAGAAATCATCAATCGCGGAGATTTTCGCATCTCTACAGAGGGAGTGTAGGGATCCGAGAAAATAGTGGGAGCTAATTTGTTTAAAAATAAAATCCCTAAACAAATTGGTCAAGTCAAAATTACAGTATCTAACTAGAATCTTTGACTCTCTACAGGAAAATGTCTGCGTCCAACCCACTGGCACGTATCCTAGACACACATAGACTGACTGGACCCAATTATAAAGATTGGCTCAGGAACTACAAAATTGTTTTGGGTTCAGAGAAGTTAACACATGTTTTGGACCAGGACCCTCCCACCTTACCAGCTCGTCCATCCACTGAACAGAGAGCGTCTCTGGAAAAATGGATTGACGAAGACAATAAGGCCAGATACTACATGTTGGGCTCGATGTCTGATGAGCTCCAGCGCCAACATGAAGATATCGGGACTGCTCGCCAAATGTTGGCTCACCTGCAGGAGATGTTTGGTGAACAGAGTCGCGCAGCCAAATATCAAGTCACGAAACGACTTTTTAAGGCTAAGATGCGTGATGGGCAGTCAGTCCAAGATCACTGTCTGACAATGATCAAGGACATGGAAGAGCTTGAGAAGCTCGGTGTGAAGTTGGACTTGGACTTGCAGAACGATATTATTCTGCAATCCTTGACTGATGCATATGGGCAATTCATCATGAATTACCACATGCATAAACTTCAGAAATTCCTTGGCCGAGTTGATGAATATGCTGGTTACCGCTGAGCTTTCTATGAAAGGTTCTAAAGGCTCAGTTCTTGCTATGGAACGGACTTCTTCCAAAAGAAAGTCTTATGGAAAGAAAAAGAAGTCTGTGAAAAAGCAAAAGGTAGAAGGATCAAAGAAGAAGAAGGCAGAACCGAAGAAGAAGGTCGATGGCAAAGGAAAGTGTTTCCATTGCAACAGCGACGGCCATTGGAAGCGGAACTGCCCTACTTACCTGGCCACCCTAAAGAACAAGAAGGAAGGTCCTTCTGGAGGTATGCTCGTTATTGAGTCTAACCTTACGGTTTCTTCTGCATCCAGTTGGGTGCTTGACTCTGGTTCTAGTGCTCATCTGTGCACTTCTATGCAGGGTCTTGAGGATAGCAGGAGGCTGAGGGATGGAGACATGATCCTACGCGTCGGTAATGGAGCAAGAGTTGCTGCAGTAGCCGTGGGAACATACCCTCTGCGATTACCATCTGGTTTAGACTTAGTTTTAAAAGACTGTTATTATGTGCCTGCAGCTAGCAGGAATTTGATTTCTGTTTCATGCTTAGCACAAGAAGGTTATGTGATCACCTTCTTTAAGGACCATTGTAACATTCTTTATGAAAGAAATAAAATTGCAAATGGTTTCCTTGTTAATGGTCTTTATCAGTTGCATATTGATGTACCTGTTTTAACTATCGAGCAAAACGTGAATGCCAAACGACCTAGGGATAGTCCAAACGACAGATATCTATGGCACCTGAGATTAGGTCATATAGCAGAAGATAGGATTAACAAATTGGAGAAAAATGGGCTATTGAGTCCATTGACTTTTGAGTCATATCCAACTTGTGAATCTTGTCTTCAAGGCAAAATGACTAAACTCCCTTTTGTTGGACATGGGGAGAGGGCCACAGATCTCCTTGCCCTAGTACATACTGATGTGTGCGGCCCATTCGATGTGCCGGCTAGAGGCAATTTTGTCTACTTCATTACCTTTACCGATGATCTGTCTAGGTATGGGTATGTGTATCTTATGAGACATAAGTCTGAAGCCTTTTGAAAAGTTCAAAGAATTCAGACATGAAGTAGAAAAACAAACTGGAAAACCCATTAAGGTTCTTCGATCAGATCGAGGAGGTGAATACCTTAGCCGGGAATTCCTAGACTATCTTAAGGAAAATGGCATAGTCTCTCAATGGACTCCACCAGGAACACCTCAACTCAACGGGGTTTCAGAACGGAGAAATCGGACTCTATTGGATATGGTTCGATCCATGATGAGCTTCACAGACCTCCCAGATTTTCTTTGGGGACATTCATTATTAACTTCAATCTATTTACTGAATAGGGTTCCCTCTAAAACCGTTCCTACCACACCGTATGAGATATGGCACGGTAAGAAACCAAGTCTGAGTCATCTCAGAATTTGGGGTTGTCCGGCTTATGTCAAAAGACAACAAGCGGACAAGTTAGAGTTTAGGTCCTTTAGAGCTCGATTCATAGGATATCCTAAAGAGTCATTAGGATACTATTTCTACATTCCAGAAGACCACAATGTGATTGTGAGTCGACATGCCATATTTCTTGAAAAATAGTTTATTCAAGATAGTGGCATTGGAAAGCAGATTAAGCTTGATGAGAAAGTCTCACAAGCAGAAAGAGCTAAGGACCAAGTGGAACCAAATCAGGTTGAGCCAATAAGAACACTACCTCCTCCACCTCGTAGATCGGAAAGAGTTTCCCGTCCCCCTGAAAGATACTTAGGTATTATTTCAGAGGATGTAGAGGAAATGTTCCTCATAGGTAATGGTGCTCATGGTGATGATCCCAAAACCTACAACGAGGCGATATCAGATATCGACTCCGAGAAATGGCTTGAGGCAATGAAGTCAGAGATCGACTCGATGCACTCAAACCAAGTCTGGACCTTGGTAGATCCACCAGAAGGTATAGTACCTATTGGGTGTAAATGGATCTTCAAGAGAAAGATTGGTGCAGATGGGAATGTGGAGACATTCAAGGCTAGACTGGTGGCAAAAGGTTATAGTCAACGTGAAGGCATTGACTATCAGGATACCTTTTCCCCGGTAGCTATGCTAAAATCCATCCGCACATTGCTTGCTGTTGCAGCCTATTTCGATTATGAAATATGGCAAATGGACGTGAAAACGGCATTCCTAAATGGATATCTTGAGGAAGATATCTATATGGAACAGCCGCTAGGTTTCACATCCAGTGATACTGATCACAAGGTTTGCAAGCTGCAAAGGTCCATATATGGACTTAAGCAAGCATCTCGGAGCTGGAACACTCGTTTCAATGATGTGATCAAAAAGTTTGGTTTCATCAAAAATGAAGAGGAACCATGTGTTTTCAAAAGGGTCAGTGGGAGCGCTGTTGTCTTCCTCGTATTGTACGTGGATGACATCCTCCTTATTGGGAATGATATTCCCATGTTGACATCAGTCAAGATGTGGTTGTCTAAGGAATTCTCCATGAAAGACCTAGGTGAAGCATCCTTTATTCTAGGAATTAAGGTCTATAGGGATAGACCGAATAGGATGCTAGGACTTTCACAGAAGATGTACATAGAGGAAGTACTAAAGAGGTTTAGTATGGAAAACTCTAAGAGGGGATTAATACCCTTCAGACATGGTATTCATCTTTCCAAGAAGATGTGCCCCAGCACACCTGAGGAAATAGAACGCATGAGCAAGATCCCTTATGCTTCTGCAATAGGGAGCCTCATGTATGCCATGCTATGTACACGACCTGATATAGCCCATGCTGTGAGTGTCACAAGCAGATATCAGTCAAATCCAGGTGAAGAACACTGGACTTCTGTGAAATGTATCCTTAAGTACTTGAGAAGAACTAAGGATATGATGTTGGTCTTTGGTAATGGAGAACTCCAAGTTCAGGGATACACAGACTCGGACTTCATGTCCGATATAGATGATCGAAAGTCGACATCTGGCAAGTCTGTTTGTGTGCAATGGTGGAGCTGTCAGCTGGAAGAGTTCCAAGCAAACTGTGATAGCAGATTCCACCATGGAAGCAGAATATATAGCTGCATCAGAGGCTGCAAAGGAAGCGTTCTGGTACAAGAAGTTTGCTGCAGAAATTGGAGTAATGCCATCAGATGCCATTCCTCTTTACTGCGACAACAATGGCGCCATAGCCCTTGCTAAGGAGCCGAGGTCTCACCAGAAGTCCAAGCACATTGAGCGGCGATATCATCTCATCCGCGATTACCTTGAGAAAGGTTACGTTGAGGTCAAGAGAGTCAACTCCGCAGATAATGTGGCAGACCCACTTACAAAGCCGTTGGGCCAGCAGAAGATCGAAGCCCACCTTGAGAAGATGGGACTTAGACTTGTAGCCAATTGGCTTTAGGACAAGTGGGAGATTGTTAGATATATGTGCCCTAGAAGCCAGAATTGGCTGACACTTGTAATACACTTCTAGGGGCAAAATTGTAATTTTGACTATAATTAATGAAATGGGTTATTTTCTATCACACATGTGTATTTAGTGTCTGTGATACATCCTTTGAGTTAATGGTAATGATAATTCATATTTTCAAGAGTTGAAAATTTAAGACATGAATAATCATTATTAACTCATAAACAGCTCCCGACCATAGGATCATCACGAGGATGGTGATTGATCCGGAAGGTTGGTGTACGATCGCTTCTCTTTAGTAGATGAGTCTTGAGTCTACGGTGTGGAGACACCGGAGCGAGAGTACAGGTACTCGTTAGAGAACGAGGGCACTGAGCGTGACCACCTCGAGTAGTCATTAGGGAGTCTACCTTCTCGTCAATGACTGACTCGATGCTGCAGTAGTGTGTCTGGTTCTTTGACCTGAGATGCATCGGCAGTTCACCTTGAGGGTGTTATAGTTTGACTACACCATTACTCGGTCTCCTAGCCATATGGAACCCTGAGGTGTATGTTGGCTATGACATGTTCATTGTAGGAACTGGATTGCATCAAGATGGGATCTATCTACCTCGGTGGTAGAGGAGTAGCCCTATGATGATCATGAGAATCAAGTCCAGAAATCCCATGGCCATGGTAGAGTGAAATAATAGAAAGAGTTTCTATTTAGATTTTCACATTGGACTCGAATCGAATGATTACATCATATGACAGAGACTAGGGTTTGACGAGTTCACCTTAACCCTAATCTGATCGGGGCTCAAGATAGAAGAACTGAATCACACAGGTAGCTGCACCAAGAGGTTCGCATTCAGCTCTGATGGGTTGCCACCATATACTGCTAGGTGTCACTGGTGGATTTTGGGAGCAATTAGAATGATTTAGATGATCGATCATTCTAGCTGTTCGAATCAGAAGAGTTCTGATCCATCGAAAGGAGTTTCGATGATGTCTATGATAGAGATCATGACATATCCCATTACCATACAGAACTGAACCTAACTGGGTCACACAAACAAGGGTTTGAATCTGGTGATCATCAATTGAACTGATCTAGTTCAATTGATCTGAATGAGATTCAATTAGGTTCAAGGAAATCGTGCTAGCACTCGATTGAACCTAACGTTCTTCTTTTACTATCATAAATAAGTTGTCCTGACTGAGCCAAAGGAGTTTGTGCTCAATCAGAGGCCTTCATATGGTCTGACTGGAGGTTGTCCAAGTCAGAATAGGTTGTCTTATTTGTAAGACATTACCTGCCATTTTTGGTCACCTGCCATTTCTTGTTCTTTGACTTTGGTCAAAAGTCTACCTTTGACTGGTCAAACGTTGACCATTCACCCTTTGACTTTTGACCACATGTCATGCACCTATTGGAGAGCTGGTGGGGGCTTGTCCCCCTGCCAGAACCTGGCAAGGAGAAGGGCGCACGCCAAGGGTGGCGTGAGCCCAAGTAGGAGGCGCCTAGGAGTCCTTGTTGGACAAGGACTCCACCTCCCTTTAGGATTCCAATCAGAGTTCTACTAAGAATCCAGTTTGACTGGTCTTAGGCGCCCTCTAAGGAGGAATCCAGGGGTCTCTTTTTCAACCAATCAGATTTAGATCTGATTTCACAAAGGGTTGTGATTGGTTGAGAGGAAGAGGAGTTGGATCACAAGCTTAGGTCTATAAATAAGACCCTGCGCCCAACCCTAATCCTAAGTGAAAAGTCTTATTGAAAGAGATTTCCCACGTCCAAGGCTGCCTCTCCCCTCCTTCTCCACGCCATACTCTCTTCTCCCCTTGCTCTCCACGTCCAAAAGTGTTTTGGACTTAGTTTGGTGCGATTCAGATCAAGGAAAGGCGATCAAAAGCAAGAAGGCTGCGCTGCTGCAAAAGGACGACTGCAGATCTTCAAAAGAGTTTTGAAGATCCTCCAGATCAGATCCAGATCTGATTTTTGGAGGTGTGATAGAGAAGAAGAGGTTCTCCAGATCCAACCCGAGTGGATACCGGTAGAGGCCAGGCGCTTGCGTGGCTAAGATCCAGAACCTTCCGCTGCAATCAGGATCATCTACAGGGTAATAGGATTACCCAAATCAGGTAAATTAAATTTGATTTAATTTATCTTATTTTATTTTATTTATTAAAATAATAAGAATCAGATCTGAAACATATCAAGATCTGATTGAAGATCAAGAGAAAATTTTTGAAATATATCTCTTGATCTAATCAGATCTGGACGAACCTGGACCGGGAAATCAGGATTTCCCTTCATTTGCCTATCTTTTGAAAGCTGAGCTTGATGAGCTCAATTTTGGGAGCAATTAGAATGATTTAGATGATCGATCATTCTAGCTTGTTCGAATCAGAAGAGTTCTGATCCATCGAAAGGAGTTTCGATGATGTCGATGATAGAGATCATGACATATCCCATTACCATACAGAACTGAACCTAACTGGGTCACACAAATAAGGGTTTGAATCTGGTGATCATCAATTGAACTGATCTAGTTCAATTGATCTGAATGAGATTCAATTAGGTTCAAGGAAAATCGTGCTAGCACTCGATTGAACCTAACGTTCTTCTTTTACTATCATAAATAAGTTGTCCTGACTGAGCCAAAGGAGTTTGTGCTCAATCAGAGGCCTTCATATGGTCTGACTGGAGGTTGTCCAAGTCAGAATAGGTTGTCTTATTTGTAAGACATTACCTGCCATTTTTGGTCACCTGCCATTTCTTGTTCTTTGACTTTGGTCAAAAGTCTACCTTTGACTGGTCAAACGTTGACCATTGACCCTTTGACTTTTGACCACATGTCATGCACCTATTGGAGAGCTGGTGGGGGCCTGTCCCCCTGCCAGAACCTGGCAAGGAGAAGGGCGCACGCCAAGGGTGGCGTGAGCCCAAGTAGGAGGCGCCTAGGAGTCCTTGTTGGACAAGGACTCCACCTCCCTTTTGGATTCCAATCAGAGTTCTACTAAGAATCCAGTTTGACTGGTCTTAGGCGCCCTCTAAGGAGGAATCCAGGGGTCTCTATTCCAACCAATCAGATTTAGATCTGATTTCACAAAGGGTTGTGATTGGTTGAGAGGAAGAGGAGTTGGATCACAAGAGGTCTATAAATAAGACCCTGCGCCCAACCCTAATGCAAATGAAATTCAATAGAGATTTCCCACGCCCCAAGGCTGCCTCTCCCCTCTTCCTCCATGCCTAAACTTCTCCTCCTTCTCCTCTCCACGTCCAAAAGTGTTTTGGACTTAGGTTGGTGCGATTCAGATCAAGGAAAGGCGATCAAAAGCAAGAAGGCTGCGCTGCTGCAAAAGGACGACTGCAGATCTTCAAAAGAGTTTTGAAGATCCTCCAGATCAGATCCAGATCTGATTTTTGGAGGTGTGATAGAGAAGAAGAGGATCTCCAGATCCAACCCGAGTGGATACCGGTAGAGGCCAGGCGCTTGCGTGGCTAGATCCAGAACCTTCCGCTGCAATCAGGATCATCTACAGGGTAATAGGATTACCCAAATCAGGTAAATTAAATTTGATTTAATTTATCTTATTTTATTTTATTTATTAAAATAATAAGAATCAGATCTGAAACATATCAAGATCTGATTGGGATCAAGAGAAAAAATTTTGAAAATATATCTCTTGATCTGATCAGATCTGGACGAACCTGGACCGAGAAATCAGGATTTCCCTTCATAACAATCCACAACCCATCCTAACAAACTCCGAACGTCTTATATAAAAAAGATAAAAAGAGGGATCCCAAGGTACACAAACTCTTCTCTCCCAAAATACTCATCTACTTCATTCTATTTGATGGAAAATTGACTTGAGCATTGGAGGGTCTCCGTCGGAGTCAACTCTGGTCGAGGACTTCTCTTGCAGGCTTGGCCTTCTCCATCCCATCACCATCAACTTGCTGTTGTAGCACAACTCCAGCAATCCAACCTTGAGATGGATTTTTGCATCAATAGATGGTACTAGAGGAAGGGCCTTTCAGCATGTTTATGAGAAGAAATGAGCATCCAGCAAGAGGAGCTCCATCGCATTGCTCTAATGACAATGAGATTCAGCATCCATTTTCAACAGGTCCTATCCAAGCTCAAACTGGGAGGCTATAAATGAGAAAAAAATTTTAATCTAAGAAAAAAATTCAGACGAAAAAGGAGATCATAACAAGGATGATCCGAACCAACAAAGATGTTACTAGATCTAGATAAGAAATATAATCATGAAAATTTTTTAGTCATATCATATTCTTTTTTTCATTCATTCTTTTGAATTTTAGATAGAATCAAGCATTAGAGGAGAAATCTTCATTTACACTCTGATATGCTGGGCAAAATAATACAACCTTTGAAATCCAAAATGAAATGGAGAGATCGAGATCCTGGGAGAGATGGAAAAAATGGAGTGGTATCATAAAAATTAGAGGAGAGTGAAGAGAGGCTTTCCTATGTTGGTGGTTACTTTGGCATGGACCTACTGTCATATTTATTGCTTCTTTATTTAGGACCGAGATATCATTTCTACTCATCATTCACCATAAAGTCATAGTGAATATCATAGCTCACACTCATCCTCTAAGAAAGATCAGCACAGACACCACCCATATAGTTGAAAGAAAAACTAAAATTATGCCTTGTATCTTTTGTAAAGTAGTTGTATAACTAAATGCACAATTGCTTGTGAGAATTGTATATTCATTTATTAGTAGAGGATCTACTCTGAGTATAGGAGCAACTTTAGTTGATTGAGAAGCCTATTGATAGCAAATTATGGAACATCTTAAATTACATCAAAAATATGATTTGTCACATGTATTCTTATCATCGAATGAACCCAAAGAATTAGCATTCACCTGATTTAGAAGATTTGATTGATCATAAACCTTCAAAATGCTCGATTGCTATTTCATTTGGTTGTGAAAGTTTTCATAGTTTTGGTGCAAAAAACAAAATCAATCAAATTAGTTCTCTATTTCAAAACATAGAGAGGGGGGAAAGGAGGCAGGGGTTGGTGTCTGCAGGCCTCTCCCCAGTCCATGTGCATCCGACCAACATCCACCACCCTTGCACATCAGGCGCGGCCATCCGGCCTCCTCCAAGACCATGCATGTCCAGCCGATCTCCTCACCATGGCAACCCCTTCGATCTCTTCTCTCCTGTGCGTCCAGCCAGAGTCTTGTGCACTCATCTTGCCTCTACAGCCAATCTCTTTCTCATGCACCGATCTCCTCCCTCGCGACTTTCAATGGTGGCTAGAATTGGTTACAGCGATGCTGACCTTCTTCCTCCATGCCCAGGAGAAGTCAGAACCAGTCACGGTGATGCTAACCTTCTTCCTCCGCTTCCAAGTGTAGCTGGAACTAGTCAAAGTGATGCCGACCTTCTTCCTCCACTCTCCCAGGCAAGGTCAGAACCAATCATAGTGATGCCAACCTTCTCCTCCCGCATGCTCTCGGGCGTGGCCTGTGATGGCACCGACATTCTCCTTCGCATGCTTCTAGGCGCGGCCTACGATGGCACCAACCTTCTCCTCCCTCGCGATCCCGTATGGCACACCCCCTCTGGTCAATCTCTTATCCATACGCCCCCAGCCACGGTCAAGCTCCTCCCCTGTGCTCCTAAGTGCAACCCATGGTGACCCCTCCGATCGATCTCCCCTATGCTCTCAGGCACAATCTATGGTAACTCCAATCGATCTTCCCTCTCTCATGCACCTAGGCAACTCCGACCGACCTCCTCCCCCGTGCTTCCAGGCACAACCCGTGATGGCACAGACCTTGTCCTCCCTTGCAATCCCAAGTGGCACCGATCTCCCTTACAATCCCAGTGGTGCCAAGGTCCTTCATTGCGATCTTAGGCGACGTCGATCTCTTCCCACAAAAAAAAAGGAGAGAAGAAGAAAAAAGAAGAAAAGAATGTGAAGAGGAAAGAGAAGAGGAGAAAAGAAGAAGCCAACCGACCGATCATCTCCTTCCCCTCGTGCCTATATGTGTCCTACCGGTGTTCTCCCCACGTGCTGACCTTCTCCTCTGCATGCCCAAGCATAGCTGAAGTCCTCTCATTGGCACTGACCCTTTCCCATGTTCCCAGGTGTGGATAAATCTGCCATGATGGAATCGAGGTCCATGCACCTCCAGCACAGCCGAACCCACCACCAAGCAGCCCTTGAACTTCTCATGTGCGTGGTGCAGAAGACCTCGTCTGTGCACTCCCAATGTGATCAAGGTCCTCCATGCATCAAGATCCATGCGCTCCTAGTGCAGCCAAAGTCCCCTGCATGTGCATTCATTCGACCTTTTCTAAAGTCTTCCCATACGCATCTCGCATCATATAGCGCTAAAGCTAACTTGGAGCGACTCCGAAGCCACCCGCAAAATGCTACAACCTCTATGCATGGCTCTATGAATTTCACCTACTAAAGCCAAGTTATACAAAAAAAAAGGGACAGAAGAAAACGAGGGAGACCAAATATGATTTGAACCAGAGTAACCCAAGGCAGAAACCCATAACTAGAAAGGGTCTAATAGAAACCAAGATCTCCCAAATAGAGAACTCATGATAAGTGACTTTTAAACTTCTATCCATTATTATTTCTATTTTCTTTCTTTCAGGGCTATAGGATACCAAAACCAAGGTCGAACCCAAAACCAATTAAGACTAAGCTCAAAAAACTAAGGCTAAAGCTAAAATGAAAATAAATAATGAAGCTAAAGCTAGAATCCAGACCAACCTGAGGTCAAGCTCAAGACCAATCTAAGGTCAAGTTCTGTTGGGATAAACTATCCTCTCTCAGACCTGCGTGGCTGCCGGTGATTAGCCAAGTAACAAGGAACAATCTCCTAGGATTAATGCAGAAGCAAAATAATGGATTCAAGAGAAAATAAAGAAAGAGAGCATAAGAGTTTTTCGGAAGAAAAGTGGTTTATTTCATGAATTCAGCATCATATACAACCTTGACCTATTTTTAGTATTTATACTTTACAAAAAAATCAAGCCCCAAGCTCATAGAAAAACTTTCCAAAACCTAAACATCCCACGTACACAAAATAAACCCACAAAAATTGAGTTGGCTTAGTTTCAGACACAAAATAAACCCACAAAAATTGAGTTGGCTTAGTTTCAGACTGAGCCATCTAACCTGCGACTAGGTCGGCTCAGTCTGAGACTGAGCCAACTCAGTTATGTACCATGCCAACAGTCCGAAAATACTGCTTTTTGTCTGAATTTTTTTTTGAGACATAGCTGACCCAGTCCTAGATTGAGCTGGCCTAGTTTCTAACTTAGCTTGCTCAGTCTCAGGATGAGCCGGTCTAGTTTTTGAACTTTGCTATCCGAGCTAATTTTTCTTTTGACTTGCTCCTATCTTCCCATGACCTATCTTCTCATGTTCCCAAGACTTGGGAGCGCTACTTTTGAGCTCACATTCTTCACCTTGGTGCTTCCAAGTCCTTGTGAACTCATCTCTTCTCAACAAATCCATCCTTGCCACACACATCTGAAAGCTGTCTCTCGAAAGTACCTTCATAACTGCATCAGACTGATTCTCCTTAGTATGGACCTCCATCAGTTCCACTTCATTTTTCTTCACCAGCTCTCTGATCCTTTGGTACCTCACATCTATATGCTTTGTGCGTGCATGATAGACTAGATTCTATACCAATAGCAGAGTACTCTGGCTATCACTAAACAGTGTAATCTTGCTCTGCTCCACCCCTAGCTCAACAATCAGCCTCCTAAGCCAAAGGGCTTCCTTTGCAACCTCCGTTATTCCAATATACTCAGCCTCTATGGTAGACAAGACCGTAATTGGCTGAAGAATTGATCTCTAAGATACCAGTCCACCGTACACGTAGAAGAGGTATCCAGTAGTAGACCTTCTTGTATCAAGATCTCTTGCATAATTTGCATCTACAAATCCTTCTAGAGGACTTAGACCTCCATCTTCAAATCCTCTTGACTGCCCACAAAATACCAAATCATAATTTCTTATTCCATGCAGATATCGTAATATCCATTTCAATGCTTTCTAGTGTTCCTTCCAAGGGTTAGCCATCTATCTACTAATCGTGCTCACTGCGTGTGCTATATTTGGTCTACAGCATACCATAGTGTACATCACACTACCTACAAAATTCGTATAAGAAACTCTTTTCATGTATTCTCTCACCTCTTCTAATTAGGGGTTTTGTAACTTCGAGAGAGATATATGGCTTGGTAATGACATCTCTATAGGTTTGGCCTTCTCCATCCCAAACCTCTCCAAAACTTTCTGGACATATCTTTCTTATGACAAATGGAGTACTCCTTTGCACCTATCTCTGCAAATCTCCATTCCAAAGATTTTCTTAGCTGAACCCAAATCCTTCATCTCAAACTCTGATAATAATATCCATTTCAGTCTTTTCACAACTTTCATTCTTCTACTGACTATAAGCATATCATCTACATATAGTAGTAGGTACAGAGCATCCTTCTTATCTACATCCTTGACGTAGACACAGCAATCATGTTCACATCTACTGAAACCCAAGCTCAAAATGTGCCATGAAGGAAGGCCATCTTCACATCCATGTCATACTATGCCACTAGTGACAACAAAACCCAAATAGATGTATAACGCACAATAGGAGAGAAAATTTCTGTGTAGTCAATTCCTTTCCTTTGTGAGTATCCCTTTGCTACTAGTCTAGCTTTGAATTTGACTCCATCTTGTTCTGAAGGTACCTCTATCTTTGTGAACATCCACTTTGAGCCAATAGATTGAGCACCTTCTGAAAGATCCATCAGCTGCCATGTCTGATTCTTTTCAAGTAATTCAATCTCCTCCATCATGGCCTGCATTTATGAATTATGATCCTCACTCTTTATAGTCTCTGCATAATTTTCTGGATCACCATTAGCAGTGATGAGTGCATAGGAGATAACCTCATAAATGCCATATCTAATCGATCTTCTGATAGTATGCTGGGGTTTGTACAAAGCTACTGCCACTAGCACATCTCTGCCTGATGTCTGTGATTGATCCTGCACATCCATCTAAACTACTGGCACTTCATGCTGATCTTTCATCTAAGTATCTTTTCTCCTACCCAGCTCAACCTCAATAAGAACACTCCTATACGTGGATTCGGACTGCATGTCATCTATCTCAGACTGGCTAATGCTGTTCACCTTTGTCTCCCTAATTTCATCTATCCCAGACCTTCTCAAGATGCTCTTCTCATCAAAGATAACATCCTTGCTGATCACTAACTTCTATGCCTGAGAGTCTCACAGCAGGTATCCCTTGACTCCTTGTGGATACCCTATGAATATCATCTTTTGAAATTTTAGATCCAATTTGCTCCTCTTGGTTGCCACCACATGTGCATAGGTCGGACAACCAAAGACTTTCAGGTAGCCAAGCTCTACTTTCTTTCCACTCCAAACCTCCTCTAGAATGCATCCATTCAGCTTATAATGTGGGGACCTGTTCATAAGAAAATAAGAAAAAGTTAAGGAATCACCCCAAAAAGATTTTGGAAGTGATGTCTGTAGCCTCAAACTCCATGCCTTCTCGGTCAATGTTCGATTCGTTCACTCCATGACACCATTCTGCTGGAGAGTCATCTTTACCATGTAACGGCATTTGATGCCATTTTTCTCACATTATCTCGTGAACTCCATGCTAGTATACTTTCCTCCATTGTCCGACCTCAAACACTTCACTTGTCTTTCTGACTCCTTCTCTACTTCAGCTCTCCAAGCTCTAAACGGCAAATACCTCTGAATTTTCTCTAATTGGATAAATCCACACCTTCCTTAAGAAATCATCAATGAAAGTAACAAAATACCTTGCCCCATCTCTAGTTGATACAGGAGCTAGTCCCCACACATCCGAGTGCACTAAATCTAGCACTCCTTCACTATGCTCGGTACTTCTGACAAACTTATCCTATATTGTTTGCCAAAAATTCATGGCTCACATAAATCTATGCTCTCCTTCTTCAAGGTTGGGATCATACCTCTTCTACTAAGTTCAGTGAGTCCACGATCACTAATATGATTCATCCGATAGTGCCATGGTCGATATAAAATCTACTCCACTTGTGCCACTTCTAGCACCTCTGCACTATTATTCACCACTAAGATTTCTATTTTGTAAAGATTATTGTATAATCTTCTATCTCTCATCACCACCAAAGCTTCCTTAAAAATTTTCAGACATCCACTCCCAGCCTGGCTACTAAAAGCATAACCCTGCTCCTCCAAGTAGCCCAAAGAAATTAAATTCTTTTTCAACTCCAGTACATGCCTGACATTTGATAATGTATGAATAATTTTATCATACATTCTCACCCTGATAGAGCCAACTCTAGTTACTTTGTACGGTTGATCATCTCCAAGGCTGATACTTGCACCATCGATCTTCTGATAGGTAGTAAACTACTCCCAATGAGAAACATAGTGGTGTAAGCATGTTGAATCTAATATCCACATAGTATCATACTCTATGGACCCATCTGATACAACTAACAGATCTTCTCCACTACTTATAGAAGCTGTATCATCTTTCTTACTGGCCTTTTCTTTTTCTGATCTCAAAAGGGGATAATCTCTCCTCAGGTATCCAAGCTGATGATATTTATAATATTTCAATATCTTCCTCTGATCCTGAGACTTCGATCTACCCTTGAATTTTTTTTTTGTCTTCTTTTTTGATCTTTCCTATCTTTCAATCACAACTAAGATCTCAGACTTAGAATCTTCCTTACAGATCTTCTCTCTTTGCTCATTTGATCTGAGCACACCAACAACCTCTTCATAGTTTAGGATCTCTTTTTCATAAACTAAAGTTATTATGAGATCATCATATGAACCTGAGAGAGAACATAATAGTAGCAACGCTCGATCCTCCTCATCGATGTTCACATCCAAACTCATCACCTCAAAACACACCTGATTGAACCTTTGGATATGTGCAACAAAATTTTCATCTTCGGGCATCCTTAAACTATATAGTTATTTCTTTAACCATACCTTGTTCGTTATGTTCTTTTCCATGTACGTGTTCTCCAGTCTCATCCAAAGCCCCTTTGCCATAGTCTCTATGCAAACCTCGGATAAAACCTGATTAGCCAAGCACATCCAGATTGTACTAAAAATAATTTCCTCCAACTCTTTCCAATCCTCAGCACTGATCTTTTCTGGCCTTTCTCTTGTCAAGATCTTATAGATCCTTTACTGAACCAACAAGTCCTTTACCCTTTACTACCATAGGATAAAGTTCCCTTGCCATCGAACTAAAGGAACCAGTGCAGGGTAAACGGTGCTACTTTCAAAAATTTTTCAAAAATAGCTAAATTGTAATAAAAAATTAATTAATTAAATTAATTAATTATTGATCATATCAAAAAATAAACCCTACACTAAGGATCTAAACATGACATAAATGCACACATATCAAATCTGAAAAATAAAATAGTGCAGTAAGCTATTTACTACATCTAAGTGTTCTGAACACTATACCTTATGCAGATAATCGATCATCATGATCTAATCATCATCGAGGAGGTTCGCTAGTCATGATATAGTCACTCAAATGTCTAGCCTCCATGGATCGTCCACACGAGGCTTCTGGTCCTGATCGGCTCCGCGCGAGTGCTAGCTCAACACCAAAGTCTTTCAGGGGCTATTTTGATCGAACGACTTTGATCTTCATCTATGGGCTTCATGAACACTTCGAATTGTTGGTAGACGTAGTAGAAGGCAAAGGAGGTTTTCTCTAAAGTTTTGTGGGCTTACGACTATCGTAGCTCATGTAATTGCTTCCCGAATCCAAGGTTCTAAAATCCTAGGAAGCACTCAGAAAAAAAACTTGTGCCCAACTCTCTTTGTTTTTTTTCTTTATCTCAATTTTTTTGATATTTTTCTCATGTACGTAGAAGCTCACGAAAGTCCTCTCCTTTTTTTTTAGATCTATATCACACATCCAAAATTCTCTTCCTTTTATTTTTTGCCAAAATAGTGGAGAGTACGTGTGAGAGGATTAGAACGAGTTGGTTGTCAATTTGAATTCAAACTTGTTTTGAATTCAAATCCCAACCAATTTGTTTCAAAAAAAAAAGAGGCAAAAGAAGGGAAGGTGTGGAATATTTTGTGCATGGAGAATGAGCATGAGAACCATTTCTCATGAAGAAAAGTGGGCGCACAAAAGTGAGGTGGTGCATGGGTTGTTAGCCATTAAAGTTCAAGCTCCTTTGAATTTTTGAATGAAACCAACCATCCCTATCCATTTGGAACGTGGGAGACCTGGGTGAGAAACCTCTAATTAGTGTGGAAAACTTTATGAGAGAAGAAAATTGAATTCAAAGAGGCATGGGGCATATGTGGCACATTGGAAGAGAAGACTAGTCAAACTAGTCTTTGAATTTAAACTTCAACCAATTGAACCAATCCAATCAAAAATGGTTAGGCCCAATTAGATCAAATTAAACCCAACATAATTAGGCTTAATTAGACTTAATTAAATTATAATAAAATTAGAAATTGATCAAGCCCAACCTCTGATCAAATCAAGGTTCGAACCTCCCTGATAATTAGGTCAAACCATGACCTAATCGGGTCAAACCCAACTGAACCCAATTCAATTGGACTTGATCCAAAAATAATTACTCAATCAAATTAAGTTAATTAGTGATCAAATCACTAATAAACCTCTCATAAATCTTGAGTCTAAATCTGGTGGGTGTCCAGACAATAGAGTTCCATCAAAATGAAACTCTTGATCGAAGAGTCCTAAACTAATGGGACTCTTAATTCTGGTGTCCGAAATAAATGGAACTCATGATTGTAAAGTCATAACTCTCAATCATAGAGTTTCAGATATGTAGGACTCAAAGTCCTAGAGCTGTGGGACTCTTGATTGAAGAGTCCCAATCTAGTGGGACTCTTGACCATAGACTCTCAGACATTGAGACTCAGTGTCCCAATCCAGTAGGACTCTCGATTGAAGAGTCTAAGTCCAATGGAACTCTTGACCATAGAGTCCCAGTCGAGTGGGACTCTTCATCATAGAGTCTCAGTCAAGTTGGACTCTTCATCAACCATCAGATCAGGTGGAAACCTCTAGTGTGTGTGACTCCATAGATCCGAACCTAAGCTAGTAGCATAGAAACTAATTTCTGTACTAATCGAAGTGACCATCTAACAATGGTACCCGATGTTCGGATAGGTCGAATAGTCATAATTGCAACATTCAGAACCTACATAAATATGGTTACCATATAATTCATCCCTATGATCTCTGTGTAATAGATGATTCAGGGTTTGACTATCAATCCTAAAAAATGCATCTATATCGTGTCTCAAAGAAATTAGTCCCGTGACTTCTCACTAAGACTATCCTGGCCAAGGCTTTGCTAAATTAAAATATAATTGAAAACAGCACCTAAAATTAGAAGTGGTCAATCCCATTTTGATACATGCACTGACTCCTTAAGTACTTGACTATGCCTAGAAACCTTCCATCACTAAATTAAAAATTCAGGTAGTCCGGCATCAAAGCACAGTGAGTTACTTGGAAGTCACCATGGTGATCACAGGTCGGAGGGAAAGTTATACCCATATTCCATCAGAGCAAATCTTGATAGCAGAAAAGCTTTGGAGTTGGTCATGTTCAGTGCAGATGTACCCATACATCTCACTTGCATGCCATACCAGTGTCTTAACACTCCTTAGTTATGAGGATAATTAACCTATAAGATACACAATGATCTATGCATGATAAACATTATCATCCTAAGTAACAACATATCTTTTAGTCATGAACAATTTAAGAACTAAATGATAAATCCTCCATTGTCGAATCTAGATAGTCCTAATGACTTTATCATAACATAGAAGTTCATTAGAAGATAACAGAATTTATGATGAAAAATATCAAAATAATTTTTATTAATTAATAATTCATATATAAGTACAATAAGTAGAACAACCATCAATAGGCTGACGATTGGCTTTGGGACATATTCCCAACAATCTCCCACTTGGACTAAAGCCAATTGATGCATTATCTAGTACCTATCTTCGACTTGAAGTCGTTGAACTCCTTCACCATAATAGCTTTAGTGAATGGATCAGCCAGGTTCTCCTTCCTATCGATCTTCTAAAGATTGACATCATCTCGATCTATAATTTCTTAGACAAGAAGAAAGCAGCACAGAATATGCTTCATCCGTTGGTGTGCCTTAAGTTTCTTTGCCTGAGCAATGGCTCTAGAGCTGTTGCAATGGAGCAAAATTGGACCATCAAGAGAGGATGCTACTCCAAGCTTGATGATAAATTTTCTCAGCCACACCGCTTCTTTGGCAGCATCTGATACAGCGACATACTCTGCCTTACAAACTGAATTGACCATAGTGTGCCGTTTGAAACTTTTCCAGTAGACAGCTCCACCATTAAAGGTGAATATATATCCCAACACACTCTTGCTATCATCATGATCAGACTGAAAACTGGAGTCTGTAAACCCCACAAGTTTCAAGTCCGATTCATCATATGCAAGCCATTGGTCTTTATTATTTCTCAAATACTTCAGGATGATTTTAACAATCTTCTAGTGATTCTTCTCTGGATTGGTATCTACTCACTATCCCTAGTGAGTATGCCACATCTGGTCGTGTAGATGTCATGGCGTACATTATAGAATCCACTACTGAAGCATATGGTATTCTACTCATACGATCTCTTTCTAGAGGTGCTGTCGGACAATCCCTTTTTGAGACAGAAATTCCATGGCCTATTGGTAGATAGCCTTTTTTGGAATTCTCTATATTGAACCATTTCAGCACAGTATCAATGTACGTGGACTGGGACAATCCAAGCAACCTTTTAGATCTATCTCTATAGATCTTCATCCCTAGGATGTAGGAAGCTTCTTCCAGATCTTTCATGGAGAACTGTTATCATAGCCAGATCTTTATTTCTTATAATGCAGGAACATCATTTCCAATTAAGAGAATGTCATCCACATACAACACTAGGAATACTATTGCTGGACCATTAGTCCACTTGTATATGCAGGGCTCCTCTTCGTTCTTAACGAAGCCATATGTTTTGATTGTTCTATCAAATCGTATGTTCTAGCTCCGAGATGCCTGCTTCAATTTATAAATGGACCGTTGAATCCTACACACCTTAGACTCATCTGTGGATGTGAATCCTTCAGACTATATCATATATACCTCTTCGTCCAGCTCTCCATTTAGGAAGCTATTTTCACATCCATCTGCCAGATTTCATAATCCAGATGGGCAGCGATGGCAAGCATAATTCGAATAGATTTGAGCATTGCCACATGAGAAAATTTCTCCTCATAGTCAATACCGTAATGTTGACGATATCTCTTGGCAACTAGACAATCTTTATAAGTCTCCACCTCCATCTACGCCCCTTTTCCTTTTGAAGACCCACTTACACCCTATTGGTTTCACCCCTTCGGGTGGGTCAACCAATGTCCATACATTGTTGACCTTTATGGATTCCATTTCGGATTTCATGATCTTAAGATATTTCTTAGAGTCAGATCTCTGCATTGCATCCATATAGGTGATCGGGTCCTGATCATTCTCATTGAGTTCGATAGGATCTCCATCCCAAACCAAGAAATTATAGTATCTATCTGGTTGACGTGGTACTCTACCAGATCGCCGTAAGGATGCATTTACAATGGATTCTAGGTCTGATCTAGTCAGATCTAGCTCAAGTTCAACAACATGTGTCTATTCTTCCACCTGCCATACTTCATCAAGTTCGACCTTAGAGGCATTGGTTCCTTCACTAAGGAACTCTTTTTCTAAAAAGACTGTCTTAAGGCTGACAAACACTTTTTGCTCATTAGCAAGGTAGAAGTAGTATCCTTTGGTTTATTTTACGTAACCTATAAAACTACACTTATCCAACCTAGGTCTAAGCTTATCTGTCATTAAACATTTGACATAAGTCGGACAACCCCAAACCCTAAGATGTGAGAGCACTGGCTTATGCCTTATCCATATCTAATATGGTGTTTTATTAATAGATGTACTTGAAACCCTATTTAGAATATAACAAGCTGACTCGAGCGCATATCCCCATAGGGAGATTGGTAAACCAACAAACCCCATCATGGATCGAACCATGTCCAATAGGATCCAATTTCTCCTCTCAGACACATCATTATGTTGTGGTATTCCAGGAGGGGTCCATTGGCAGAGAATTTCATTCTCTCCAAGATATGTCAGAAACTCATTAGAAAGATACCCCCTCGGTCAGATCGAATAGTTTTAATACTCTTTTCAATTTATTTTTCTACCTTATTTTTAAATAGTTTGAACATTTCAAACGACTCCGACTTATGCTTCATTAAATAGACGTATCCATACCTCGATAGATCATCTGTGAAGGTTATGAAGTAGAAGTATCCACCTCTGGCACTTAAGCTCATGGGTCCACATACAACCAATTATACTAGACTCAGGAGTTCAGTGGCTCATTCACCTTTTTCAATAAAAGGTGACCTGGTCATCTTTCCAAGAAGATAGAACTCACAGGTCGGAAGTGATTCACAATACTAACCTTAAGAATTTCTTCTTGAACTAATTTGTTAATTCTATTCTTGTTAATATGACCTAGCCTATAGTGCCAAAGGTAGACATCAGATGCATCACTAATTCTAGAGCATTTATCAGAGGATTGAACCACATTAACAGATATAGAAAGAAAATAAATTCTGATATTTAATTATCTAATAAAAATTATAACACCATTCAAAATGACATTACAAAAATTTTCTTTTATTGATATTTTAAAACCATTCATGGCCAAAAGGCCTACAAAAATGACATTCAATAAGAAGATTGGACAAAAATGACAATCATTGAGAATAACTTTATTTGAATTGATTATAAGGTTCATGATTCCTAAAGCTAGAATTGGAACTTGTCTTCCATCTTCAACGTTCAGGAACGTCTCGCCTTGGTCAAATCTTCTACTGACCTACAAGCCCTACATAGAATTACAAATATGATAAGGACTTCCAGTATCTAATACGTAGACAGTAGAATCAAATAAGAAAAAATTGTAAGGTGTTATCATAAAATTACCTTGCCCACCAACCACTTGCTTCCTCCTCGACCTATTTAGATCCAGAAAGCCAATGTATAGAGGACAGTTCCTCTTCCAGTGTCCCTGCTTCTTATAGAAAAAGCACTCTACCTGGCTTTGGTCAGGCTTGTGCTTCTTGGTCCAACCCTGTGCAGTCATCCTGGCATATGGCTGCACCTTCTTGTTCTTCTTCTTCTTGTTCTTCTTTCCTTTCTTAAAGGGTCGATGACCAGAAGAAGATCCTCCCACAACATTCATCATCTTCTTGTGGAGTTAGTGATCCTTCTTAATGTTTTGCAGCAACCCCAACAAGCCATGGTAGTTGACTGTAGGCTTTGTCATTCTAAAATGAGTTAGATAGGGGAGGAAGAACTTGGGCAAGGAATTAAGGATTGCATCCTTACCAAGCTGCTCATGCAGGAAAAAACCTAGCTTGCTAAGGCATTCAATCATCTCGATCATGTACAATACATGATTGGTGACTGAGGCCCCATCCCTCATCCAAGCATTGAAAATAGCACAACTTATTTTGTACCTTTCAACATCGTCAGGCATGCTAAAGGAGTCGTTCATGAAGCATCTTCCGTAGTTGGGCATTTTCGAACCTACGACTGAACTCGTTGTTCATTATCGTCAACATTATACATGGAATGATGGTACGATCATTGAGCTACTTCTGATAAGTATCTCAGACTGCTCCTTTAGCATTCGGAGCTGGCTCCTTAGGTGCTGGATCCGTTACGACATAAAGGATCCGCTCATGCTCCAGGATGATTTTTAACTTACGATACCAACTATCATAGTTGGATTCCATTAATTTATCATTATTCAACAATGATCAGAGCGACAGGTTAGTAGCCATTTCTACATAATAAGGAAAATCAAATCTAATTAATATATGAATCAATTATCCTAAAGACTTAGACTTTAGTTTAAAGGTTCTTCCACTATTTTATACAAATTGGTAGCCTCTACCTCCAATTCGAGGAATTACTTTAATTTCTTAGTGGGTACTAGAATCCACATAGACTACACACAAGCCCAACTTTGGTTGGTCAACCCATGTGCACCTATGGATAGGTTCAAAACTAATTATTTTTCTAAATAATTTCTAGTAATATCAATTTTACCTCGGAGACCTAATCAATAGGCTTTGGCCTCCACTGAAAAGTTCGGTTAGGTCCAACCATTAACATGATTACATTTGGTCTTATCTAACTGATAAATGATCAGACCTAACTTTGATCAGCTAACCAATCACCATCAGAAAGACTTAACCAAATCATCATTTTATGAATGATAATTTTATTAATCAATAAGCACCAGGCCTTTGGGCCTCCAGTGATTATCAAATTAGTAAATACATTATCACTCAACTTAATGGGAGGTAATGATTTAGTTATCTATATAACTATTTTATTTTTAAGAATCTAATAATTTTAGAGAATTTAGTTAACATATTTAAGAAAAGAGAAAAATATAGCGAGCTAATTTTGATCCTCCCACTGATTTCACCAAGTTAGATAAAAAATGATCTAATCTAAGCTGACATTAGGAGTACCTAAATTAGTTAGACTGATTTACCTAATTGATGTGGATGAGCCCGAATCATCAAGTGATCCAATCAGAACCTAACTCACCAGGATGGCCAGGTAAGTGAGATCAGTGGAAGGGATATGCAATTAACTCATCAAAGATCGAATTAGTGCGAGTAGCTCTCAATTAAAAATCACTGGTCAAACTGCTAGACTTATCTTAGACACCATCCGATTCATTAGTTTTAATTTGACCAATGTAATAATTTCAGGTTCGACCGCATGGCCATGAATCAAGTTCATTTGGTCCTCATTAAAGGCATCGACTTGACCAACTACAACTATTATAATTAAGTCTATAGAGTTCTTGACCAAATCTAAATTAATATTTAATTAGATTTGATCAATTACTCTAATTTAGTCCAATCTTTAACTAACCTTAGGTCTAACCTAATTTATGGACCTAATTCAACTAACCCAATAACCCTTGTTTTAAGATTAATGACTTAGAGTCTTAATTCATAATTCTAGATACTAAATCATTATACTTAATTTTTAATTAAATTTATGGGCTGAGGGTTAGGGTTCGATATTTTAAAAATATTTTTTAAATTTTGAAAAGTTCTTTATAACTTAGTATTATTCAGCAATTGAGTTGACCCACTTTAAAATTGAATTGGCTTAATTCACAAATAATACTAGTTATAGGGTTTAATCTAAAGCTATGTACATTACATAATACTAAATCATAAATCAAACATTAGATCTTATCTAAACATGCATTCATGATAAAAAATTAAATTAAAGCCTAATTTAATCTGATAATAAAAATATTAGATCAAGTCTATGATTTTATAATTAACGATTTAAATCAGCAACGTACCAGGACAACCTTTTCACTGTAGGGGATAAACCTTACAGCAGAACAACCAACAATCCGTACAATCTTGATTTAAATTTTTTAGATCTAATTATTTAGAATATTAGATTAATATTTAGATTAAATCTAAATTATTAATTTAAAATATGCAAGCATATCATGTTTAGCGAACCTTACTCTGATACCATTTGAAGGAACTAGTGCAAGGTAAACAGTGCTACCTTCGAAAATATTTTTAAAAATAGCTAAATTATAGCTAAAAATTAATTAATTATTGATCATATCAGAAAAAAATTCTACACTAAGGATCTAAACATGACATAAATGCATACAAATCAAATCTAAAAAATAAAAAAGTGCAGTAAGCTATTTACTACATCTAAGTGTTTTGAATACTATACCTTGCACAGGTAGTCAATCGACGTGATTTGATCATCGTCGAGGAGGTCTGCTAGTCATGATATAGCCACACAAATGTCTGGCCTCCATGGATCATCCACATGAGGCTCCTGATCCTGATCGGCTTTCCACGAGTGCTAGCTCGACACCGAAGTCTTTTAGGGGCTGTTTTGATCGAATAACTTTGATCTTCATCTACGGGCTTCATGGATACTCCAAATTTTTGGTAGATATAATAGAGATGTAGAGGAGGTTCTCTTTGAAGTTTGGTGGGCTTATGACTCTCGTACCCCATGCAATTGCTTTCCAAATCCTAGGTTCTAAAACCCTAGGTAACACTTAGGAAAAAAAACTTGCGCCCAAATCTCTTTGTTTTTTTTTTCTTTGTCTTGATTTTCTAAATATTTTTCTCATACACAGCGAGGCTCATGGAAGCCATCTCCTTTTTTTCAGATCTATATCACACATCCAAAATTCTCTTCCTTTTATTTTTTTGGCAAAACAGTGGAGAGTACGCGTGAGAGGATTAGAATGGGTTGGTTGACAATTTGAATTCAAACTTGTTTTGAATTCAAATCCCAACCAATTTGTTTCAAACAAAAAAGTGGCAAAAGAAGGGAAGGTGTGGAATATTTTGTGCATGGAGAATGAAGCATGAGAAGCTTTTCTCATGAAGAAAAGTGGGAGTACAAAAGTGAGGTGGCGCATGGGTGGCCAGCCTTTAAAATTCAAACTCCTTTGAATTTTTGAATGAAACCAACCATCCCTATCCATTTGGAATGTGGGATACCTGGGAAAGAAACCTCTAATCAGCATGGAAAAATTTATGAGAGAAGAAATTGAATTCAAAGAGGCGTGTGGCATATGTGGCATATGGAAATAGAAGACTAGTCAAACTAGTCTTTGAATTTAAACTTCAAACAATTGAACCAACCCAATCAAAATTGGTTAGACCCAATTAGATCAAATTAAACCCAATATAATTAGGCTTAATTAAATTCTAATAAAATTAGGAATTGATCAAGCCCAATCTATGATCAAATCAGGGTTTGAACCTCCTCGATGATTAGGTCAAATCATGACCTAATTGGGTTAAACCCAACTGAACCCAATTCAATTGGACTTGATCCAAAAATAATTACTCAATCAAATTAAGTTAATTAGCGATCAACTCACTAATAAAATCTCTCATAAATTTAGAGTCTAAATCTGGTGGGTGTCCGGACAATAGAGTCCCATCAAAATAAAACTGTTGATTGAAGAGTCCTAAACTAATGGGACTCTTGATTCTGGTGTCCGAAACAAATAGAACTCATGATTGTAGAGTCCCAACTCTCAATCATAGAGTTTTAGACATGTAGGACTTAGAGTCCTAGAGCTGTGGGACTCTTGATCGAAGAGTCCCAGTTTAGTGGGACTCTTGACCATAGACTCTCAGACATTGAGACTTAGTGTCCCAACCCAGTTGGACATTTGATCGAAGAGTCCAAATCCAGTAAAACTCTTAACCATAGAGTCCCAGTCAAGTGGGACTCTTCATCATAGAGTCTTAGTCAAGTGGGATTCTTCACCAACCATCAGATCGGGTAGAAACTTTTAGTGTGTGTGACTCCATGGATCCAAACCTAAGCCGGTAGCATAAAAACCAATTTCTGTACTAATCGAAGTGATCATCTAGCAATAGTACCCGATGTTCGGATAGGTTGAATAGTCATAATTGCAACATTCAGAACCTATGTGAATATGGTTATCGTATAATTCATCCCTATGACCTCTGTGTAATAGATGATTCAAGGTTTGACTGTCAATCCTAGAAAATGCATCTATGTCGTGTCTTAAAGCAATTAGTCCCATGACTTCTCACTAAGACTATCCTGACCAAGACATTGCTAAATTGAAACACAATTGAACACAGCTCCTAAAATCAAGAGTGGTCAATCCCATCTTGATGCACACACTGACTCCTTAAGTACTTGACTATGTCTAAAAATCATCCATTACTAAATTAGAAATTTAGATAGTCTGGCACCAAAGCACAGTGAATTGCTTGGAAGTCACCATGGTGATCTTAGATCGGAGGGATAGTTATACCCATATTCCATCAGAGCAAATCTTGATAGCAGAAAAGCTCTGGAGTTGGTTGCATTCAGTGCAGATGTACCCATACATCTCACTTGCATGCCATACCAATATCTCAACACTTCTTGATTATGAGAAAAATCAATCTATAAGGCACACAATGACCTATACATGATAAACGTTGTTGTCCTAAGTAATAATGTATCTTTTGATCGTGAATAATTTAAGAACTAAATGATAAATCCTCCTTTGTTAAATCAAGATAATCCTTAGAATTTCATCACAACACAGGAGTTCATTAGAACATAATAGAATTTATGATAAAAAATGTCAAAATAACTTTTATTTAAGAATTTATATATAAGTACAATAAGTAGCACAACCATCAATAGACTGACGATTGGCTTTGGGATATATTTCCAACACGAACTTCTCAAAATCCACCTTGAATCCACTCGATCTCATTACTTCAAACAAGTTAAGAATAGATCCTTAACATCCTTCTCCGATCACACACTAGTAACACTATCCCTCAAAGAAGATTTAAATGCCCTATATCCTCTTTTCAATCGTCTGTATCACCGTCCCTCCATGTAATGAATCTCCACCTTGATCTAGAGATAAAAAATGAAGAAATAAGAAGATTTTGGATAAAATCTAGTGCAATAGATCTTGGATGTAGAAACCCTAGGTATCTTCCTTCCTTCCATGCAACATCATTCTGATACCAATTATTGGGATAAACCATCTTCTCTCGGACCGGCATGGCTGCTGGTGATTAGCGAAACAACAAGAAATAATCTCCTAGGATCAACACAAAAGCAAAATAATGGATTCAAGAGAAAAGAGAGAAAGAGAGCACAAAAGTTTTTCGGAAGAAAAAAAATTTATTTCATGAATTCAGCATCATATACAACCTTGACCTATTTTCAGTATTTATACTTTACAAATGAATCAAGCCCCAAGCTCATAGAAAAACTTTTCAAAATCCAAACATCCCACGTACATAAAATAAATCAGCAAAAACTGAGCCAGCCTAGTTTCAGACTGAGTTAGCTAACCTACGACTGGGTCGGCTCAATCTGAGACTGAGTCAACTTAGTTGTATATCATGCCAATAGCCTAAAAATACTGCTTTCTATCTAAATTTTTTTCTGAGATATAGCCAACCCAATCCTGGACTAAGCCAGCCTAGTTTTCAACTTAGCCGGCTCAGTCTCAGGGTGAGCCGGTCTAGTTTCTAAACTTTGCTATCTGGATTGATTTCTATTCTGGCTTGCTCTCATCTTCTCATGACCTATCTTCTCATATTTTCAAGGCTTGGGAGTGCCACTTTTGATCTCACAAGTTCAAGATCCATCCGAGGTGAAAGCAAAACAAATCTGAGGTAAAGATCATACAAATCCAAGGTCAATGAAAATCCAACCTCAGTAAGCTAAGCTCATCAATAGATCAATTCGAGGTCAAAACCTAAGCCAAGCTGAAGTCAAATCCTAAACCAATCCAAGGTCAAAACCCAAGCCAGGCTGAGGTTAGATTTAAGACCAAGCTAAGATCAAAATCAAGGACAAGCTAAAGTTTAAATCACAGCCGAGCCAAAGTCAAAATCATTATCGAGGCCGAGCTATGAAGCTCAAATTTAAGCCTAGAAAAAAATCAATATCGAAGAAGCTAACTCAACTAGAAGGAGTCCAATCCCAGAAAGGAGGTCGAGAAAACCAACCTAACAAGAACATCAACCAATGAAGGCTGATTAGAGGAAAACTAACAAATCAAAGCCAACATGGCAAGAAATTTCACTCCCTGTGTAGATCTATTACGATATCAGCAAAAGGCATCGTTGCTTATGGGCAAGTTCAATGAAGGTGGTGACAACAATAGCCAAAAGATGCCAAGTAGAGCCCACAAATTCCAACCATCAAGGGCAACGAAGACCTTGGACAAGCTATGAAATCCTTCGATGGTGCTTCATCTCTGAATGAAAATAGCCTTGGGAAGGGCACCTCATTTATGAACACGAGTATAGCCACAGAATGTCTTGGTGGTGCTTCATCTCTGAATGAAAATAGCCTTAGGAACGGTGCCTCATTTATGAACACGAGTATAGCCATAGGAATGCCTCGATGGTGCTTCATCTCTGGATGAAAATAGCCTCGAGAAGGGCATCTCATTTATGAATATGAGTATAGCCATAGAATGCCTTGGTGGTGCTTCATCTTCGGATAAACATAGCCTCGAAAAGGGTACCTCATTTATGAACATGGGTATAGCCATGGATTGCCTCGACAGTGCTTCATCTCCAGATGAAAATAGCTCGGGGAAGGGTGCCTCACTTACGAACACGAGTATAGCCAGGGAATGCCTTGGCGGCGCTTTATCTCCAGATGAAAATAGCCCTGGGAAGGGTGCCTCATTTACAAATATGAGTATAGCCATGGAATAGGCACCTCATTTACGAACACGAGTATAACTTTGGAATGCCACGATGGCACTTCATCTTTAAATTAAAATAAAGAAGAAGATGTGCCCTTGTCCTTAAACGAGAAAGCATCAAAGAAGAGACCCTGCCCTCATTCTTAAATGAGAAAGAACCAAAATCCAAGCTTAGAATGTCAAGGTCTACTAAAATCTAACTTTAAAAGGCCAAGATCTATAGAAATCCGAGCTCAGAACATCAAGGTTTGTAAAAATCCGAGCTTAAAACATCAAGATTTGTAGGAATCTAAGCTAAAAAAATTAAGGATAAAATTGAATCCAAGCTAAAGGATAAAGACCTTCAAATAATTTTAGTAAGAAATCAGAATATTCTGAGTCTAAATGATAAAAAAGGATATGTCTTCGGCAAGTCCGATTTGGCATACTCCCTTCATCCGAACCAAGGCTCGGACTTGAAAGTAGAGGGGCTATTGTTGGGGGATTTTTGTATTAGCTGAAGACATTAGAATTTAGGCTGATAGAAGGTCATCAAAAGATTGAAGCCTGGCTTAGAATTTAGGCTGATGGAAGGTCATCAGAATGCTGAGGCCGAAGTATTAATTTAGGCCGAGCTTGAGGTCATCAAAAGATGGAAGCCAAGGTCACAATATAGGCTGAATTAAAGGTCATCAAAAGCTGACGTCGAGGTCCTAATTCAGGCCAAGCTTAAGATCATCGAAAGATGAAAGCCAAGATTATAATATAGGCTGATTGAAGGTCATCGAAAGCTAAGATCGAGGTCCTAATTCAGGCCGAGCTTAAGGTCATCAAAAGATGGAAGCGGTCATAATGTAGGCTGAATTGAAGGTCATCGAAGGCTGAGGAAGAGATCCTAATTTAGGCCAAGGTTGAGGTCATCAAAAGATGGAAGCCAGGGTCATAATGTAGGCTGATTGAAGTTCATCGAAGGCTGAGGTCAAGATCCTAATTCAGGCTGAGCTTGAGGTCATCAAAAGATGGAAGCTAGGATCACAATGTAGGCTAAATTGAAGATCATCGAAGGCTGAGGTCGAGGTCCTGATTCTGGCTAAATTTAAGGTCATCAAAAAGCTAAAGTCACCACTCTCATCTCGAGGTTGTTAATTCACGTAATCAAGAGATGGTCCCCTTAACATGCCACGAGGGGATAGTATCTAATATGATTGCTGAGAATATTCTAGTGGACAAGCAAAATATCTTTGACAACTTCCTACTCTCTCATGACTAATGATCCACAATCCATCCTAAGAAACTCCGAATGCCTTACATAAAAGAGGTAAAAAGAGGGACCCCAAGGTACGCAAACTCTTCTCTCCCAAAATGCTCATCTTCTTCCTTCTATTGGATGAAAAACTAACTTGAGCATCGAAGGATCTCCATCAGAGCCAACTCCAATTGAGGACTTCTCTTGCAAATATGGCTGCCTCCATTCCATCACCATCGACTTGCCATCGTTGCACAACTTCAGCAATCTGACCTCAAGATGGATTTCTACGTCAACATGTCCCATAGACTTGAGATCACCATAGTGACTTGCAAGCAATTCATTGTACTTAATGCTGAATTATCTGAATTTCTAATTTAGAAATGGAAGGTTTCTAGATGCAGTTAAGTACTTGTTAAGTTGATGCATGAGTCAAGATGGAATTGGTCCCTCCAAGTAAAATTGGAGATAGTGCATCACTATATTTCAATTTAGCAAGACCTCAATCAGGGCAATCCATATGATGGATATAAAAGATTGATTTATAATGTGGATGACTCATTTAAGGTTGATAGTTAAATCCTAAGTCTTCTTGAGTACTTGAGGTCAAAGAGATGAATTATACGGTAACCATGTGTCTTTTAAGTTCTCGAATGTTGCTTATATTCATTTGGCCTATCCGAACATTGGATACAATTACTAGATTGTTATTTTGATTGGTATAGAAAATAGTTGTTGTGCTACTGGCTAAGGTTCGAACCTATAGGATCACACTTAAAAGAAGTTTCTGACTAATCATGTGGCTGATAAATGATTGAAAATCATTTAAGAGTTCAATTATTAATATGATTGATGATTAAACTAGTGCAAAAGTTGTAATGAATTAATTTGCTAAGGGTTAGTAAATTAATAAAAGGATTAGTTATCAATTGGATTGATAATGAGCTTAATTTGATTGAGTAATAAGGATTGGATCAAATCTAATTAAATTGGATTCAATTTGGTTTGAGCCGATTAGGTTATGTGATGACCTAATCGCTAAGGATGTATGGTTTTTGATTTGATCAGATCTTTGGCTCAATTAATTGGACTAATTGAATTTATAAGATATCTAATTAGATTAGGTTTACTCTTATTTATTTAGGTCTAATCTGGTTGGAATAAAATAACTAAAACATAAGAGTCCAATTAGATTGGACTAGCATCCTACGCCACACCTATTTTCCATGCCATCTCATTCTCCATGCAAAAAGAGGTTTTTGCATGAATAAATCCCATGCCCCAATCCTAGTGTCGCCCACTCTAAGAGCCCTTGGATGAGAATTGAATGGAATTTAGATTTGATTTGAATTCAATTTAAGATAGGGATGAGTCATAGTTTGAACTTGATTCAAACCAATCCATGACTCATCAACCATATCCTCTTCTCTATGTAAGGGCCATCTTGTGTTAAAAAGAGAAGGGCAAATTACATGCATGTATTTCAAAACTATTTTAAAATCAGAGTGGAATAAAATAGATTAACTATTTTTATCATGCATTAAATCAGATCTAAAATCTTTTCTAACATATATCTAAGACATATGAAATCTAAGATTAATTTATGAGATCAGATCTTATACCTTATTGTGGGTTGAAGAGCTCCGCAGCCAATGATCAAAACTTGATAGGTTCCTGAACCCATGTAAATACCTGACCTCTATAGATATCCATAGGAGATTCGATCTGATCCGACACTCATCTATCTCCCTAGAGTGCTAGATCCCTTGTAGAGAAGATTTTTTGATGATTGATTTAAACCTTCTTTAGATCTGGAAGATGATCTTCAGTTGAAGTAGTGAAGGTAGAAGAAAAGGCAATAGTAGTGCAGCTTTCTTCCTCTGAGTGCCATGACTTGTACAAATGGAGTTTTCCCTTCAAACATGAAAGGAAGGATGCCAACAAGTACCTCTCTCACTCTAGTGGTTGGCCAAATTTTTTTCAGATCAAAAAAACCTCTTAGAGATTACCCAAAGATGGATCCTTTCAGGGAGGCACCTAGTAGAGTCCTGATAGAGTCAAACTCTACCAAAAATTCAAATTAAATTTTAAATTCAAACCAAAACTTATCTATATCCAAATGAGAGAACAAGTGATCAAACAAGAGATGGAAAAACATGAAAAACCTCACAAAAATCTAAAATTTGCATTAAAAGAGAAGGGGCATGGATAATGGGTGGCACATGGAAGAGTCCTTCACAAAATGGACTTTAGGGTTTTGGATTGAGCCTTAAACCAAAAATAATTTGATTTAAACCCAAACACCTGATTGGACCTAATCTAATTAGGTCTCTAATTAGATTAAATTCTAATCTAATTAAAATTTAATTGAATCCAAATTTAGATCAAATCAAAAATTGATTCCATGATAATTGAGTCATCTCATAACTCAATCAAACCAAATCCTATTCAAGTCAAACTAAATCCAATTTAGTTTGACTTGATTTAAAACTTATTTCTCAATTAAATTATGTCTAATTAGTAATTAAATTACTAAATTATCCTTCTTGAGTTAATTATCAATCGTACTGATAATTATATTCTTAATGATTCATAATCATCGATCAATCATCGAATCAGATAGAAATCTCTTTTGCATGTGACCCCATAGGTTCTATTCTATCTAGTAGTGAGACATATTATCATCTCTATCTTAATATCATCAATTTTTTGATGGATTAGAATAATTTCAACACTGCCCATCGAGAATCATCGATCATCAGGATGATGCTCGTAGGTCTCATAATCCATCACTAATATCAAGCAGTATGTAGTGGCAATCCAGTAGAATGAAAGTATGAATCTCTAGGTACAGTTATCATATGATTTAATTTTTTTATCAAAAATTCCAACTTGATGAAGGTCATGAACAACTCGTCAAACCCCATCGTCAGTCATATGCAAGATTGGCTCAATTTGAGTTCTCTTATGAATCTCATGGAAACCCCTTTCCAGTATTCACCTTGCTTTGGCCAAAGACTTAGTGAACTTAGTTTCATAAATCACATAGGATTATACCTTTTCTACTAAGATCAATAGATTTCATCTAAGTGCATCCTACTCTCAATAGTGAACCTGAACCCACCATAGCCAACATACACAGTAAGGACCTGAATGGCTAGGAACCAAGTAGACGTGCAGTCAAACTATAGCAGCTTCACTACAAATAGCTAATGCACCATAGGTCAAAGGACTAATCATACCACTATATCATCGAGAATACTACTGATAAGTGAGTAGACATCTAAGTGGTATCTCGTAATGGTCATGCTCAGTGCAAGTATTCTCTAACAACCACCTGCATTATCATCCTAGTATCATCACACTACATACTCGAGACTCATTTGCCCATGAAGGAGGTGATCATGCACCAATCTAATTAGATCAATCACTATCCTCTATGATGATCCTCCAATTGAGAGTATTTAGAAATTAACCACTAATAGTGTATGTCTCAAATTCTCAAAATCTTGAGCATATGCATAATCATCTTTGTTAATTTCTAGGACAAATCATAGACACAAACATGATTGGAAATAAGAATGCCCTTTATTAATAATACAAGTTTTATAAGTCCAAATACAAGCTGAAAAATAAATGTGTCAACCAACAATTGGCTTTCTAGGGCACAAATCTAACAAACTCCCACTTGACCTAAAGCCAATTAGCCATAAACCTAAGACCCATCTTTTCAAGGTGAGCTTTAGTCTTCTACTAGCTTAGAGGCTTTGTCAATGGATCTATCATATTCTGTGTAGAGTTGACTCTTTACACCTCAACAAACTGCTTTTCGAGATATTCACCTATAATGTGGAATCGTCGTTCAATGTGCTTGGACTTCTATTGAGACCTGGGCTCCTTAGCAAGAGCTATGATGCTATTATTGTTGTAGTGCAATGCAATGGCATTTGATGACATCACATCTACTCTACAATAAATTTTTTGAACCAGAAGGCTTCCTTTGCAGCTTTGGAGGTGGCCATATATTCGACTTCCATGGTCGAATCGACAATGATCGGTTGTTTGGAACCTTTCTAGCTAACCGATCTACCATTACATAGAAAAATATACCTCAATGTAGACCTTCTATAATCAACATCAGACATGAAGTCTAAATCAGTGTATCCTTTCACTTTCAGCTCTGAAACTCCTCCAAAAACTAAGAACAAATTCTTAGTTCTTCTCAAGTATTTAAGGTTGTTCTTTACAGCTATCCAGTGCTCCTCATCTGGATTTGACTGATATCTACTTATGATACTCATGGCAAGAGCTATGTCAGGTCACGTACACAGCATGGCATATATGAGACTCTCTATAGCTGAGGCATAAGAAATCTTGCTCATGTGTTGGATCTCTTCAGGTGTGTCAGGACATATTTTCTTCGAAAGATGAATGCCATGCCTAAGTGGTAGGAGACTTCTCTTGGAGTTTTGCATGCTGAACCACTTCAGCACCTCCTCTATGTACATTTGCTGTGAGAGTCCTATCATTCTCTTAAATCTATCCTTATAGACCTTAATACCAAGAATGTAGGAAGCTTCTCCTAAGTCTTTCATAGAAAATTTTTTTGACAACCAAACTTTGACCAATGTCAGCATAGGAATATCATTCCCAATCAGGAGGATATCATCTACATACAATATGAGGAATGTGACAGTGCTCCCACTGACCTTTTTGTACACACACGGCTCCTCCTCATTTTTGATGAAATCTAAAGATTTGATCACATCATTAAAGTGAGTGTTCCAACTCTGTGATGCTTGCTTAAGTCCATAAATTAACTTTTGCAGCTTACAAACTTTTTGATCACTATCACCATATGTGAAACCCATAGGCTACTCCATATAGATATCTTCTTCTAGATACCCATTTAGACGGGCAATTTTTACATCTATCTATCAAATATCATAATCGTAATAGGCTGTAATCATAAGTAAGGTATGGATGGATTTTAGCATAGCAACTGACGAAAAAGTCTCTTGATAGTCAATGCCTTCACGTTGACTATAACCTTTTGCCACTAGCCTCGACTTATAGGTCTCTACCTTACTATTCGATCCAATTTTTTTTATAGATCCATTTATATCCAATTGGTACAATACCTTCAAATGGATTTACTAAGGACCATACTTGGTTGGAATGCATGGAGTCGATTTCTGACTTCATTGTGTCCATCCATTTCTCGAAGTCTACATCTAACATCGCTTCATCATAGATTTTGGGATTATTCCTAGTGTCCCTATCTCCCATAACAAACACTTCCTCTAGATCCTCTGTAAATATACCTAAGTATCTTTCCAGAGGATTGGAGACCCTATTTGATCTATGAGGTGGAGGTGGTATTAAATTTATTGGCTCATTACTAGGTTTAGGTTCTTGGACTTGATGCTCTTTAGAGACTTTCTCTTCGAGTTCAATCTTCCTCCTACTACTTTTATCTTGGACAAACTCTCTTTCTAACAAGATGGCATGATGGCTCACAATCACATTATGATCCTCTAAAAGATAAAAATAGTATCCCATAGATTTCTTAGAATATCCTATAAAATGAGCCCTAAGTGACCTAACCTCTAACTTGTCCACCTATTGTCATTTGACATGAGCCGAACATCCCCAAATATTGAGGTACCCTAGAGATGGTTTTTTACCATGTCATAACTCATATGGTGTGGCAGAAATGGATTTAGAGAAAATCTGATTTAATAGATGAATAGCAGAAAGCAATGCATGCCTCCATTAAAAGATTGAAAGATCTATGAAGCTCATCATGGACTGGACCATATCTAATAGGATCCAATTTCTCCTTTCGGATATTCCATTGAGTTGAGGCATCCCTGGAGGTGTCCATTATGATACCATGCCATTATCCTTGAGATAGATCTAAAATTCTCCAATCAGGTATTCTCCTCCTCGATCTGATCGAAGAATCTTTAAGAATTTTTTCATTTTCTTCTGTACTTCACATCTGAATTCTTTGAACTTTTCAAAGACATCAGATTTGTGATGCATCAGATACACAAAATCATACCATGAGAAATCATCGGTAAAGGTTATGAAGTAGAGATAGCCACCCCTAGCCTGCACATCGAATGGTCCACACACATCAGTGTGTACCCGGGCTAATATCTCAGTGGCTCTTTCCCCATATCCTATAAAAGGTAGCTTAGCCATCCTTTCTTGAAGACACGACTCACAAATTGGATAAGACTCAAAATTCAATGATCCAGAAGGCCATCTTTCTCTAATTTGTTAAGTTTTTCCTCTCCAATATGGCCTAGCCTGAGGTGCTAGAGATACTTTTGGCTAATCCTATCTCTAAATCTCTTAGACCCTATGGCATTCATAATTTTCTCATTAATATTAATATTGGCATCTTCATGCAAATGATAAAGTCCGTCAATTAAAAAGGCATGTGCAACAATTTTATATTCAAAATAAATTGCACAGAAGTCTTTATTAAAATGAAAATCATAATTATCCTATGCCAACACTAATATAGAAACTAAGTTTCTACTGGCTCTAGGTACATGATAATAATCTTTTAAAAACAAACTAACTCCTAATGGTAATCACAAAGGGTAAATTTTGATGGCTATAGCAGCAACTCTTGCCCCATTGCCGACCCAGAGGGTAATCTTGCCTTCTTTTAGCCCTCTAACTTCTTTCAGATCCTACATGAAAGTGCACAAGTGAGCACTAGAACTAGAATCTAGAACCCAACTAGAAGAAAAGAAAATCATTAGGTTAGTTTCAATAATGAGCAACTCAGACATACCTTTAGAAGGTGTGTCCATCTTCTTGTTCTTCAAAGTGGCCAGGTATACAGGATAGTTTCTCTTCTAGTGACCTTCGACATTACAATGAAAACATTTTTCTTTATCGTTGGTCTTCTTCAAAGCCTACTTCTTAGGTTTGTTACTAGTTTTTTGCTTCTTTATAGGTTTCTTCTTCTTCTTCCAAAAAGACTTTCTCTTGGAGGAAGCCTGCTCTATAATCAGAATGGTACCCTTTGAACTTTTTTAGGTACTCTCAGTTGTTACCAATATGTTCAGCAATTCAAGGAAAAAGATATCAATTTTATTCATATGATAGTTCATGTTGAACTACCCATACAATTCAAGAAGGGATTGTAGGATCATATCCACCTGCAATTCTTCATCCATATTCATGCCTAGCTTCTCAAGCTCCTCAATGTTCTTGATTATTATCAAACAATGATCATCGATGTACTGCTCATCATGCATCTTTGTTCTGAAAAGTCTCATAGAGACCTCAAAATGAGCCATGTGACTCTGCTCACCGTACAACTCTTGTAGGTCAGTCAGCATATTCTTGACAGTCCTCATGTCTTCATGCTATCGTCGAAGATCATTGAATATGGATGTAAGAATATAGCACTTCATCTTATTGTCTTTATCCATCCACTTCTCAAGTGCAGCTCGTTGATCAGGGGATGGATGAGCTGACAACACAGGTGTATCCTGGTCGAGGACATGGTTCAGCTTCTCAAAACTAAGAATGATTCTCAAATTTTGGAGCCAGTCCTTATAATTGATTTCGATCAACTTATTGGTGTCAAGGATTCGGGCTAATGGATTTGAATTCGACATGGTTAACTGCAAAGAGAAACAATTTCTAATTAGATGTTTTGAACTTATAGATGTTTGTTATTGGAACTTTAAAAAATAAATAAGGGCTCTAACTATTTCTATAGATCTTCCACACTCCTCGGGTGGAGAAAACAAAAATCTATATGTGATCAGTTTCTAGTGGGTACTGCAATTCCACTAATTTATGTGCACCTCACCTAATAGTTATTGGTAACACATAAACCAATGAGTGGATGACTATTTATCCATTACTTCACTAAGCAAGATGCAGTTGGTTCGATCTCTAAGCCCTGTGGCCTCACCTAATAGTTATTGGCATATTTCTTAGTTAAGTCAGACCTATCGTACACCAGCAGGTATGAAGCCACCATTGAGACCCTCACCTAATAGTTATTGGGTCCAACCCCATCTCTACCCTAGGACATCTATAGAGTGGTTGTACCTATCCGATGCAATCGAACCACTATGACCAGTCGAGAATGATCAACACCAGGTAGGCACCTACATCTCTACAATGGTGGATGACTGCTAGACTTAATATTAATCGAGAAGATTTAGGCTTGGGTCTTGTCCTTAATTAGTCATATCAGATATGACTAACCTAGTGGCATGGGTTAGCTTGAATCATTAGCAACCTAAGTCAAGACTTAATCAACCATATTGGTTAGGTAAGTGAGATTGGTGGGAGGGTATGCCATTAACTTGATCTATGCGAGTAGCTCCCAATTAAAGACTACTGATCGAACTACCAAACTTATTTTAGACACCAATCGGTCAATAAGAATTGATCAGGTCAGCTAATTAATTCAGGCTCGAACCATGGAGCCAAATTAGGTCTTTTGATTTGATCGACAATATGTAGCTATCAGTCGATCTGACCAAACTTACAACTATTTGGGTTAGACATGAGAGATTAGACCTAAACCTAACCAACTATTGTTCGGTTTGATCAACCGCTCAAACTAGCTAGACCTAATTGAGCTACCCAACCTATTAATCCATGTTTTATGTAGTAAATTTTAGATCTTAAATTTTGAATTTTAGATCTTTAAATTTACTTCTTAATTCTTAATTAAATATATTATGATCATGGGTTTAGTTTAGGTGTCGAAATGATTTTAGATCTAAACTACACTAGGTTTACATTTCAAACAAGATGAAATATAGTATTGTTTTAGATCTAAATTAAAATCACATATCATATATATGAAAATCAGATATAAAACTAACTAAGCATGTATCATATGCATGCAAAATTCAAATTTAAAGAAAAGTCAAATATGATTGAAAACTATTTTCAAAAATTATTTATCAAAAATTAGATCTAAATTTTTAGATCAATGATCTAAAATATCTATGTATCTCATACATGATTCAATAATTTTAGATCTAAATAAAATTAAAATAAATCATTTAAATTATATACTAACTTTCAGATCTAAGATTAAAATTAGATTAAATATCTCTCTTATAACTGAATGGTCATAGAGATCAATCTAATCTAAATACTACGCATAAGGAATATAGATCTATGAATCTCATACATGATTCAATAATCTTAGATCTGAATAAAACTAAAATAAATTATTTAAATCAAAAACTAACTTTCAGATCTATGATTAAAATTAGATTAAATATGTCTAATTGAAATCATGGATCTGATACCACTGTTAGAAACGGAAGGGCAAATTACATGCATGTATTTCAAAACTATTTTGAAATTGCAGTGGAATAAAATAGATTAACTATTTTTATTATACATTAAATTAGATCTAAAACTTTTTCTAACATGGATCTAAGACATATGAAATCTAAAATTAATTTATGAGATTAGATCTTATACCTTATCCTGGGTCGAAGAACTCCATAATAGATGATCAAAACTTGATAGGTTTCTGAAGCCACACAAATGCCTGACCTCTATAGGTATCTACATGAGATCCGATCTAATATGAGACTTGTCTATCTCTTTGGGGTGCTAGCTCTCTTGTAGAGAAGATCTTTTGATGATTAATTTGAACCTTCTTCAGATCTGGAAGATGATCTTCAGTTGAAGAAGCAGTGCAGCGCATATTTCTTCCTCTTAGTGCCACATCTTGTACCAATGGATTTTTCCCTTCAAACTTGAAATGAAGGATATGAACAAGTCCCTCTCTCACTCTAGTGGTCATTCAAATTTTTTTTAGATCAAAAAGACCTCTTAGAGATATCCCAAATATAGATCCTTTTAAGGGGGTGCCTAGTAGAGTCCTAATAGAGTCAAACTCTATCAAAAATTAAAATTAAATTTTAAATTCAAACCAAAACTTATCCATATCCAAATGAGAGGATAAGTCGTCAACCAAGAGGTAGAAAATATGAAAAACCTCATGCAAATCTGAAATTTACGTTAGAAGAGAAGGGGCATGGACAATGGATGGCACATGGAAGAGTCCCTCACAAAATGGACTCTAGGGTTTTGGATTGAGCCTCAAACCAAAAATAATTTGGTTTAAACCCAAACATCTGATTAAACCTAATCTAATTAGATCTCTAAGCAGATTAAATTCTAATCTAATTAAGATTTAATTGAACCCAAATTTAGATCTAATAAAAAATTGATTCCATGATAATTGAGTCATCTCATAACTCAATCAAACCAAACCCAATTCAAGTCAAACTAAATCCAATTCAATTAGATTTGATTTCAAACTTATTTCTCAATCAAATTGATTCTAATTAGTAATCAAATTAATAATTTATCCTCCTTGAGTTAATTATCAGTCATATTAAAAATTATACCCTTAATGATTCATAATCATCGATCAATCATCGGATCAGATAGATGAAGAAAAATCTAATTTTCCACCGCAAGATCGTCTAGATCTGATCAAATCTAAGATGGATTTTTCTACAAAAATTTTTATGATCTGATCAAATCTAAGAGTTCTCAAATTTGATCATGGTAATTTGATATTAAAAATTAAAAATAAAATTAAATCAGATTTAATTTTAAGTACCTTATTGGGTAGTTTTCCTGTGATGATCCTAATCATTTCTAAGGTTCTAGAAGGAGCCATGCACGCACCTAGCCTCTACTATTATCCACTTGGGCAAGATCTAAATGTCTTCTCCTCATGAATCTCACCTCCAAAGATCAAATCTGAATTTGATCTATAGATCCTTCAAAATAATTTTTGAAGGCAGCCCGTCTGTCTCACAAACACCATCGCGTAGATCCTGAATCTTGTGCCAAAAATCTTGGACCTTCAACTTAGATTTATGCCTAAATTTTTAGCCATGTAGAAGAGATAGAGAGAGAGGATAGAGGGGGCATGGGATAATAGAGGGCTAGCTCTTTTGGGCATGGAAAATATTTTGTGCGATCCATTCATAATGGCATAAGAAGGGGTTTTAAATCTAACGCCATATAGAGTCCCACTTTGATCAAATAATCAATTTATTTTATCATTGAAACTCTAGGACTTATTCTCCATATGAAGCCACCATATTCCATCTAGTTTTGTTACCAAAAATAATTCAAAAAGTGGGCAACATGAGTAGACAAAGAAGAGTCCATTGCGCTTAGGACTCTTCCCTCAAAAGTTTGATCCAAACAAACTCTATCAAAACACCACCATAAATCACAAAATTTGCCATACCCATGGCATGACTCGAGCCCTATCACATATCCAAAAAATAGATCAAAATGATTTCTAAAATATTTTCTAGAAGCATCTGATCAGGTGACCCTTAATTCTCTCAATTGGGTCAACTTTTGACCCTAGTCCAATTGCACTAGGAATGGATTTAATTTCCACAATTAATCAAACCTGGACTAGTTTCAGTTAGATGAAAATAAATCCATTCAAGATATAAAAATGAGTCAAATTAAATTTGACTCAGTTGCGATGAATCAGAAAGATTACAGAAGGAGAAAGCCAGGCTCAATCATGTGCAAGCACGATTACCTTGAACCTGATTGGATCTAATCCAAATCAATCGAACTGAATTAGCTCAATTGATGACATCCAGATACAAACCCTAATTTGTGTGATCCAGTTAGGTTTAGTTTCATATGGTAATAAGATATGTTGCGATTTCTATTATCGACATCATCGAAACACCTTTCGATGAACCAAAACTCTTCTGATTCGTGCAATTAGAATGATCAATCATCAAAGTCATTCTAATTGCTCCCAAAATCCATCAGTGACACCTAGCAGTATATGGTGGCAACCCATAGAAATTGAAAGTGAACCACTCGGTGTAGCTACCTATGTAATTGGATTCTTCTATCTTGAGCCCGACAGGATTAGGATTAAGGTGAACTCGTCAAACCCAAAATTTGTCGTATGAATTAATCATTCGATTCAAGTTCAATGTAAAATCCTAACAGAAACTCTTTCTATCATCTTCACTCTGCCATGGCCATGGGCTTAAGGACTCAATTCATGATTATCATAGGGCTACTCCTCATCTACTAAGGTAGATAGATCTCTTATTGGTGCAATCTAATTCCTATAGTGAACATGCTATAGCCAACATACACCTCAAGATTTTAAGTGGCTAAGAGATCGAGTTATGATGTAGTCAAACTATAACACCCTCAAGGTGAATTATCGATGCACCTCAAGTTAAAAAATCAGACACACCACTGCAACATCAAGCTAGTCATTAACGAGAAGGTAGACTTTCTTATGACTGCTCAAGGTGGTTACGCTCAGTGCCCTCATTTTCTAACGAGTATCTGTACCCTCACTCCAGTATCTCCACACCATAGACTCAAGATACATCTATCCTAAGAAAGTGATCGTACACCAATCTTCTAGATTGATCACCATCCTCATGATGATCCTATAGTCGGGAGCAGTTTATGAGTTAATTATGAAAATTCATGTCTTAAATTTTTAACTCTTAAAAATATGAATTGTCATTACCATTAACTCAAAGGATGTATCATAGACATTTTAAATACACACTATGATAGAAAAATAATCCTTTTATTAAATTATAATCAAAATTATAAAATTACTCTTAAAAGTGTATTATAAATTTTTAGCCAATCTAGCTTCTAGGGCACACATCTAATAGACTTTCACTTGATCTAAAGTTAATTGGCTATAAATCTAAGTCCCATCTTTTCATGGTGGGCTTTGATCTTCTACTGGCTCAATGACTTTATCAGCGGATCAGCCGCATTGTCTGTAGTTTTGACTCTCTTGACCTCGACATATTCCTTCTTGAAGTAATCACAGATGAGGTGGTATCACCGCTTGATGTTCTTGGATTTTTGATGAGACTTTAGCTCCTTAGCTAGGGCTATGGCGCCATTATTATCACAGTATAGAGGGACTGCATTTGATGGCACACTTCAAGCTCTATGGAAATTTTTTGTATCAGAATGCCTCCTTTGTAGCCTTCGATGCAGCAATGTACTATGCTTCCATAATGGAGTCTGCTATCATCATCTGCCACGAACTCTTCCAACTGATAGCTCCATCATTACAAATAAATAGACTTCCAAATGTTGACTTTCGATCATCGATGTCAGACATAAAATCCGAGTTTATATACCCCGGACCTAGAGTTCTCCATTACCAAAAACTAGAAACATATCCTTAGTCCTTCTCACGTACTTAAGGATACATTTCATAGAAGTTTAGTGCTCTTCGCCTAGATTTGACTGATACTTGCTCTTGACACTCATAGCATGGGCAATATCAGGTCATTTACATAGCATGGCGTACATTAGGCTCCCTATTGCCGAAGCATAAGGGATCTTACTTATGTGTTCAATCTCCTCAGGTGTGCTATGGCACATCTTCTTAGAGAGATGAATACCATATCTAAAGGATACTAAATCTCTCTTAGAATTTTCCATGCTGAACCTCTTCAGCTCCTTCTCTATGTACATCTTCTGTGAGAGACCCAGCATCCTATTCGGTCTATCCCTATAAACCTTAATTCTCAGAATAAAGGATGCCTCTCCTAGATCTTTTATAGAGAACTTCTTAGACAACCACATTTTGACTATAGTCAACATAAAAATATCATTCTCAATTAGGAGGATGTCATCCATATACAGTACGAGGAAGACAACAGTGCTCCCACTGACCTTTTTGAAAATATAGGGCTCCTTCTCATTCTTGATGGATCCAAATGATTTGATTACATCATTGAAATGAGCATTCCAGCTTCAAGATACTTGCTTAAGTCCATATATGGACCTTTGCAACTTGCATATCTTATGATCATCATCACTAAATGTGAAACCTAGTGGCCATTCTATATAGATATCTTCCTCAAGATATCCATTTAAGAACGCCATTTTCACATCCATCTATCATATTTTGTAATTAAAATATGTGCAACAGTAACCAATGTGCGGATGGATTTGAGCATGGCTACTAGAGAAAAAGTATCCTGATATCAATGCCTTCATGCTGATTATATCCTTTCATGGCGAGCCTTGCTTTGAATGCCTCTACATTTCCATCAATACCTATCTTTCTCTTAAAGATCTATTTACATCCAATAGGTACTATACCTTTAGGTGGATCTATCAAGATCCAGACTTGGTTCGAATGCATTAAGTCAATCTTTGACTTCATTGTTTCTAACCATTTCTCAGAGTCAATATCTGATATTGCCTCATAATAGGTTCTGGGATCATCACCATGAACCTCATTTCCTACGAGGAATATTTTTTCTATGTCTCTAAGATAGTACATAAGTACCTTTCAGGAGGATGGAAAATTCTACTTGATCTACGAGGTGGAGGTGGTAGTGTTTGGGTTGGCTCAATTTAATTGGATTGCATAGGTTTCTTAGCTCGTTTCTCATTAGAGACTTTCTCTTCAAGTCTAATCTATCTTTCGATGCCATCATCTTGAATAAACTCTTTTTCAAGAAAGATGGCATGTCGACTCACAATCATATTATGATCTTCCGAAAGATAAAAATAATATCCTAATGACTCTTTAGGATATCCAATAAATCAAGCTCTAAATGACTTAGTCTCTAATTTATCCACCTATTGTCTCTTGACATGGGTCGGATAATTTCAAATTCTGAGATGACTCAAACTTGATTTCTTACCATTCCATATCTCATATGATATGGTGGAATGATTTTAAAGAGAATCCTATTCGGTAAATATATAGCGGTCATCAGACTATGTCCCCAAAGAAACTAAGGAAGATCCATGAAACTCGTCATGGATCAGACCATATCTAATAGGATCCGGTTTATCCATTCTAAAATCCAATTGAGTTGAGGTATTCCAGGTGGAGTCTATTGAGAGACTATGCCATTGTCTTTAAGATAGTCTAAAATTTTTTGACTAAGGTATTCATCTCCTCGATCTGATTGAAGAACATTAATGAATTTTTCTATTTTTTTCTACTTCAAGTTTGAATTTCTTGAATCTTTCAAAAGCTTCAGACTTATGTCGCATCAAATACACATACCCATACAGAGACAGATCATCGGTAAAGATGATGAAGTAGCCATAATTGCCACTGGTTGGCACATCAAATGGGCCACACATATCTATGTGTACTAGGGTGAGTAGGTCTGTGGCCCTTTTCTCATATTTTAAAAAAAGAAAGCTTGGTCATTTTTCCATGAAGGCATGATTCACAAATCGGATATGACTCAAAAGTCAACGGACTCAATAGCCCAGATTTTTCCAATTTGTTAACCCTGTCTTCAGCTATATGACCTAGCCTAAGGTGCTAAAGATATCTATCATTTAGACTATCCCTAGGTCGCTTTGATCCTATGGCATTCACATTTTGCTCGATATTAAAAATAGAAATATCAATATGTAACTGATAGAGATTATTTATAAGAAAATCACTTATAATTTTATTTTTTTCATAAAGAATATTATAATGGTCCTTAAGGAAACTAATTACATAGCCTTCTTATGCTAAATATGAAATAGAAATTAAATTCCTGCTTGTTGAAGGCACATAAAAATAATCTCTAGAACTAGATCTAATCCTGATGGTAATCAAAGAGGGTAGGTTTCCACGGCTACAATAATAACTCTTACTCTATTTTCGATGCATAGAATCATCTCACCATCCCTCAGTCTCCTACTATCCTTAATATCCTATATAGAAGTGCATAAGTGAGCACTAGAACCAGAGTCAAGCACCCAACTGAATGTAGAAGAAATCATAAGATTAGATTCTATAATGAGCATACCTCCAAAAGAACCTACCTCCTTATTCTTCAGGCTAGCTAGGTAGAAAGGGTAGTTTCACTTCTAGTGGCCGTCTATGTTGCAATAGAAATATTTTTCCTTATCAGTGGCCTTCTTCTTCGGCTCTGCCTTCTTCTTCTTCCCACCATCCATCTTCTGCTTCTTCATGAACTTCTTCTTCTTTTCAAAAGATTTTCTCTTAGAAGAAGTCTGTTCCACAGCAAGCACTGAGCCCTTTAAAATTTTCATAAAGAGCTCAGCAATAACCAGCATATTCATAAGTTTAGCCAAGGTATTTTTGAAGTTTATACGTATGATAGTTCATGATGAACTATCCATATGCATTAGTCAAAGACTGTAGAATTATATCAATCTACAGATATTGATCTAACTTGACATCAAGCTTCTCAAGCTCTTCTAAGTTCTTGATCGTTATCAGATAATGATCTTGGACCGACTGTCCATCTTACATCAAAGTCTTAAAAAGTCTCTTAGTGACTTGATATTTGGCTGCATGACTCTGTTCACTAAATAACTTTTATAGGTGAGCCAACATTAGGTGGCTAGTCTTAATGTCTTCATGTTGGCACTGGAGCTCATCAGACATCGAGCCCAACATGTAATACATGGCATTGCTATCTTCATCCATCCATTTTTTCAGAGATGCTCTCTGATCAGCGGATGGATGTGCTGGTAAAGTGGGAGGATCCTGTTCTAATACATGAGTCAACTTCTCAGAACCCAAAACTATTTTGAAGTTCTAGAGCAAATCCTTGTTGTTGGATCCGATCAGTTTATGGATGTCCAGGATATGGGCTAGTGGATTGAATGCAGATATTTTTCTATAGAGAGTCAAAGTTTTTAGTTAGATTTTGTAATTAGACTTAATCAATTTATTTAGAAATTTTATTTTTAAATAAATTAGGCTCTCATTATTTTCTTGGATCCCTACACCCCTTTGGTAGAGATGCAAAAATCTCCATGATTATTAATTTCTAGTGGATGGTGCGGTCCCACCAATTAGCTCACCACCTCACCTAACAGTTATTGGTGATGGGTAAACTAATGAGTGGAGAACTCTTGTCTAATGATTCTCTAATCATGGTACACCCAAACCTGGTCTCTAATTCATGAAACTCATCATGCCCAGAATATTGATCCACTCCCTAGTTAAGTCGGACCCACCATTTGCATGAATTGAATTCCTGATTGGGTCTCTTATTGTATCCAAAATATTGAGCCCAACCCATCCTCCAACCCGTAGCATCGAACACCTAATAGACATGATTGCATCTTTTCGATGCAACTAAACCACTATATCTAGCCGAGAATAATTAATCCCGGGAAGGGCCCGCATATCTACAATGATGAAAGATTTTAGACTTAATATTTTTTTTAGAAAGCTTTAATTTAGATCTCTTTAAATTTGACTTGACTTAGTCATAACAATTATAACTAACCTAGTGGCATGGATTGGCTTGAATTGTTAGCAACCTCCAATCAGAACTGGATCGACACAAATGGCCAGGTAAATGAGATCGATGGAAGGGATATGCCATTAACTTGATAAGAATGCATTCAGATAGAGTATCTTTCAATTAAAAATTAGTCGATCGTATCTATCAGACTTATCTTAGATACAAAATTATCGAATCAGAACCAATCGAATTAGCCTACAATCCAGGCTCGAACCATGGAGCCAAATTAGATCTTGACTTAATCGAGTCACATCTCAATGTGATTCAATCTTGACCCAGACTTAATCCTATTAGGCTGGTCAGTTCTAAGCTTTCTTTGATCCCACCTAACCAACTTTTGATTTGATTTGATTAACTGTTAGATCAAATTGAGTTACCCAAGCCAGAATTCAATTTTATAAAGATATCTTAGAACTAAAAAAATTAATAATTTTTAGATCTAATTAATTTTATAATCTTAATTTTTAAATAAGTTTTGGGTTTGTGAATAAAATATGTAATAAAATTCTAGGATTTTAGGATCTAGAGTTTTGTAGAAAATAAGCAGCGGCCTGATCCCACGTTAGTGAAGGAAAATCCTGATTTCCCGGTCCAGGTTCGTTCAGATCTGATCAGATCAAGAGATATATTTCAAAAATTTTTTTCTCTTGATCCCAATCAGATCTTGATATGTTTCAGATCTGATTCTTATTATTTTAATAAAATAAAATTAAAAAGATAAATTAAATCAAATTTAATTTACCTGATTTGGGTAATCCTATTACCCTGTTGATGATCCTGATTGCAGCGGAAGGTTCTGGATCTTAGCCACGCAAGCGCCTGGCCTCTACCGGTATCCACTCGGGTTGGATCTGGAGATCCTCTTCTTCTCTATCACACCTCCAAAAATCAGATCTGGATCTGATCTGGAGGATCTTCAAAACTCTTTTGAAGATCTGAGCAGTCGTCCTTTTGCAGCAGCGCAGCCTTCTTGCTTTTGATCGCCTTTCTTTGATCTGAATCGCACCAACCAAGGTCCAAAACTCCTTTTGGACGTGGAGAGCAAGGGGAGAAGAGAGTATGGCATGGAGAAGGAGGGGAGAGGCAGCCTTGGGGCGTGGGAAACTATGATCTCATCATATCTCATAATTCTCATGCAATCTGAGTTGGGCGCAGGGTCTTATTTATAGACTAAGCTTGTGATCCAACTCCTCTTCCTCCCAACCAATCACAACCCTTTGTGAAATCAGATCTAAATCTGATTGGTGGGAATAGAGACCCCTGGATTCCTCCTTAGAGGGCGCCTAAGACCAGTCAAAGTTGGATTCTTAGAAGAACTCTAATTGGAATCCAAAAAGGGAGATGGAGTCCTTGTCCAACAAGGACTCCTAGGCGCCTCCAACTTGGGCACACGCCTAGGGTTGGCGTGCGCCCTTCTCCTTGCCAGGTTCTGGCAGGGGGACAGGCCCCCACCAGCTCTCCAATAGGTGCATGACATGTGGTCAAAAGTCAAAGTGGTCAATGGTCAACGTTTGACCAGTCAAAGGTAGACTTTTGACCAAAGTCAAAGAACAAGAAATGGCAGGTGACCAAAAATGGCAGGTAATGTCTTACAAATAAGACAACCTTTTCTGACTTGGACAACCTCCAGTCAGACCATATGAAGGCCTCTGATTGAGCACAAACTCCTTTGGCTCAGTCAGGACAACTTATTTATGATAGTAAAAGAAGAACGTTAGGTTCAATCGAGTGCTAGCACGATTTCCTTGAACCTAATTGAATCTCATTCAGATCAATTGAACTAGATCAGTTCAATTGATGATCACCAGATTCAAACCCTTGTTTGTGTGACCCAGTTAGGTTCAGTTCTGTATGGTAATGGGATATGTCATGATCTCTATCATCGACATCATCGAAACTCCTTTCGATGGATCAGAACTCTTCTGATTCGAACAGCTAGAATGATCGATCATCTAAATCATTCTAATTGCTCCCAAAATCCACCAGTGACACCTAGCAGTATATGGTGGCAACCCATCAGAGCTGAATGCGAACCTCTTGGTGCAGCTACCTGTGTGATTCAAGTTCTTCTATCTTGAGCCCCGATCAGATTAGGGTTAAGGTGAACTCGTCAAACCCTAGTCTCTGTCATATGATGTAATCATTCGATTCGAGTCCAATGTGAAAATCTAAATAGAAACTCTTTCTATTATTTCACTCTACCATGGCCATGGATTTCTGGACTTGATTCTCATGATCATCATAGGGCTACTCCTCTACCACCGAGGTAGATAGATTCCCATCTTGATGCAATCCAGTTCCTACAATGAACATGCTATAGCCAACATACACCTCAGGGTTCCATATGGCTAGGAGACCGAGTAATGGTGTAGTCAAACTATAACACCCTCAAGGTGAACTGCCGATGCATCTCAGGTCAAAGAACCAGACACACTACTGCAGCATCGAGTCAGTCATTGACGAGAAGGTAGACTCCCTAATGACTACTCGAGGTGGTCACGCTCAGTGCCCTCGTTCTCTAACGAGTACCTGTACTCTCGCTCCGGTGTCTCCACACCGTAGACTCAAGACTCATCTACTAAAGAGAAGCGATCGTACACCAACCTTCCGGATCAATCACCATCCTCGTGATGATCCTATGGTCGGGAGCTGTTTATGAGTTAATAATGATTATTCATGTCTTAAATTTTCAACTCTTGAAAATATGAATTATCATTACCATTAACTCAAAGGATGTATCACAGACACTAAATACACATATGTGATAGAAAATAACCCATTTCATTAATTATAGTCAAAATTACAATTTTGCCCCTAGAAGTGTATTACAAGTGTCAGCCAATTCTGGCTTCTAGGGCACATATATCTAACAATCTCCCACTTGTCCTAAAGCCAATTGGCTACAAGTCTAAGTCCCATCTTCTCAAGGTGGGCTTCGATCTTCTGCTGGCCCAACGGCTTTGTAAGTGGGTCTGCCACATTATCTGCGGAGTTGACTCTCTTGACCTCGAACGTAACCTTTCTCAAGGTAATCGCGGATGAGATGGTATCACCGTTTGCTTGGAACTCTTCCAGCACAAACATTGCACACAAACAGTCTGCCAGATGTCGACTTTCGATCATCTATATCGGACATGAAGTCCGAGTCTGTGTATCCCTGGAACTTGGAGTTCTCCATTACCAAAGACCAACATCATATCCTTAGTTCTTCTCAAGTACTTAAGGATACATTTCACAGAAGTCCAGTGTTCTTCACCTGGATTTGACTGATATCTGCTTGTGACACTCACAGCATGGGCTATATCAGGTCGTGTACATAGCATGGCATACATGAGGCTCCCTATTGCAGAAGCATAAGGGATCTTGCTCATGCGTTCTATTTCCTCAGGTGTGCTGGGGCACATCTTCTTGGAAAGATGAATACCATGTCTGAAGGGTATTAATCCCCTCTTAGAGTTTTCCATACTAAACCTCTTTAGTACTTCCTCTATGTACATCTTCTGTGAAAGTCCTAGCATCCTATTCGGTCTATCCCTATAGACCTTAATTCCTAGAATAAAGGATGCTTCACCTAGGTCTTTCATGGAGAATTCCTTGGACAACCACATCTTGACTGATGTCAACATGGGAATATCATTCCCAATAAGGAGGATGTCATCCACGTACAATACGAGGAAGACAACAGCGCTCCCACTGACCCTTTTGAAAACACATGGTTCCTCTTCATTTTTGATGAAACCAAACTTTTTGATCACATCATTGAAACGAGTGTTCCAGCTCCGAGATGCTTGCTTAAGTCCATATATGGACCTTTGCAGCTTGCAAACCTTGTGATCAGTATCACTGGATGTGAAACCTAGCGGCTGTTCCATATAGATATCTTCCTCAAGATATCCATTTAGGAATGCCGTTTTCACGTCCATTTGCCATATTTCATAATCGAAATAGGCTGCAACAGCAAGCAATGTGCGGATGGATTTTAGCATAGCTACTGGGGAAAAGGTATCCTGATAGTCAATGCCTTCGCGTTGACTATAACCTTTTGCCACCAGTCTAGCCTTGAATGTCTCCACATTCCCATCTGCACCAATCTTTCTCTTGAAGATCCATTTACACCCAATAGGTACTATACCTTCTGGTGGATCTACCAAGGTCCAGACTTGGTTTGAGTGCATCGAGTCAATTTCTGACTTCATTGCCTCTAAGCCATTTCTCGGAGTCGATATCTGATATCGCCTCGTTGTAGGTTTTGGGATCATCACCATGAGCACCATTACCTATGAGGAACATTTCCTCTACATCCTCTGAAATAATACCTAAGTATCTTTCAGGGGGACGGGAAACTCTTTCCGATCTACGAGGTGGAGGAGGTAGTGTTCTTATTGGCTCAACCTGATTTGGTTCCACTTGGTCCTTAGCTCGTTCTGCTTGTGAGACTTTCTCATCAAGCTTAATCTGCTTTCCAATGCCGCTATCTTGAATAAACTATTTTTCAAGAAAGATGGCATGTCGACTCACAATCACATTGTGGTCTTCTGGAATGTAGAAATAGTATCCTAATGACTCTTTAGGATATCCTATGAATCGAGCTCTAAAGGACCTAAACTCTAACTTGTCCGCTTGTTGTCTTTTGACATGAGCCGGACAACCCCAAATTCTGAGATGACTCAGACTTGGTTTCTTACCGTGCCATATCTCATACGGTGTGGTAGGAACGGTTTTAGAGGGAACCCTATTCAGTAGAATAGATTGAAGTTAACAATGAATGTCCCCAAAGAAAATCAGGGAGGTCTGTGAAGCTCATCATGGATCGAACCATATCCAATAGAGTCCGATTTCTCCGTTCTGAAACCCCGTTGAGTTGAGGTGTTCCTGGTGGAGTCCATTGAGAGACTATGCCATTTTCCTTAAGATAGTCTAGGAATTCCCGGCTAAGGTATTCACCTCCTCGATCTGATCGAAGAACCTTAATGGGTTTTCCAGTTTGTTTTTCTACTTCATGTCTGAATTCTTTGAACTTTTCAAAAGGCTTCAGACTTGTGTCTCATAAGATACACATACCCATACCTAGACAGATCATCGGTAAAGGTAATGAAGTAGACAAAATTGCCTCTAGCCGGCACATCAAATGGGCCGCACACATCAGTATGTACTAGGGCAAGGAGATCTGTGGCCCTCTCCCCATGTCCAACAAAAGGGAGTTTAGTCATTTTGCCTTGAAGACAAGATTCACAAGTTGGATATGACTCAAAAGTCAATGGACTCAATAGCCCATTTTTCTCCAATTTGTTGAATCCTATCTTCTGCTATATGACCTAATCTCAGGTGCCATAGATATCTGTCGTTTGGACTATCCCTAGGTCGTTTGGCATTCACGTTTTGCTCGATAGTTAGAAACAGGTACATCAATATGTAGCTGATAAAGACCATTAATAAGGAAACCATTTGCAATTTTATTTCTTTCATAAAGAATGTTACAATGGTCCTTAAAGAAGGTGATCACATAACCTTCTTGTGCTAAGCATGAAACAGAAATCAAATTCCTGCTAGCTGCAGGCACATAAATAACAGTCTTTTAAAACTAAGTCTAAACCAGATGGTAATCGCAGAGGGTATGTTCCCACGGCTACTGCAGCAACTCTTGCTCCATTACCGAATGCGTAGGATCATGTCTCCATCCCTCAGCCTCCTGCTATCCTCAAGACCCTGCATAGAAGTGCACAGATGAGCACTAGAACCAGAGTCAAGCACCCAACTGGATGCAGAAGAAACCGTAAGGTTAGACTCAATAACGAGCATACCTCCAGAAGGACCTTCCTTCTTGTTCTTCAGGGTGGCCAGGTAAGTAGGGCAGTTCCGCTTCCAATGGCCGTCGCTGTTGCAATGGAAACACTTTCCTTTGCCATCGGCCTTTTTCTTCGGTTCTGCCTTCTTCTTCTTTGATCCTTCCACCTTTTGCTTTTTCACAGACTTCTTTTTCTTTCCATAAGACTTTCTTTTGGAAGAAGTCCGTTCCATAGCAAGAACTGAGCCTTTAGAACCTTTCATAGAAAGCTCAGCGGTAACCAGCATATTCATCAACTCGGCCAAGGAATTCTTGAAGTTTATGCATGTGGTAATTCATGATGAATTGCCCATATGCATCAGTCAAGGATTGCAGAATAATATCGTTCTGCAGGTCCAAGTCCAACTTCACACCGAGCTTCTCAAGCTCTTCCATGTCCTTGATCATTGTCAGACAGTGATCTTGGACTGACTGCCCATCACGCATCTTAGCCTTAAAAAGTCATTTTGTGACTTGATATTTGGCTGCGCGACTCTGTTCACCAAACATCTCCTGCAGGTGAGCCAACATTTGGCGAGCAGTCCCGATATCTTCATGTTGGCGCTGGAGCTCATCAGACATCGAGCCCAACATGTAGTATCTGGCCTTATTGTCTTCGTCAATCCATTTTTCCAGAGACGCTCTCTGTTCAGTGGATGGACGAGCTGGTAAGGTGGGAGGGTCCTGGTCCAAAACATGTGTTAACTTCTCTGAACCCAAAACAATTTTGTAGTTCCTGAGCCAATCTTTATAATTGGGTCCAGTCAGTCTATGTGTGTCCAGGATACGTGCCAATGGGTTGGACGCAGACATTTTCCTGTAGAGAGTCAAAGATTCTAGTTAGATACTGTAATTTTGACTTGACCAATTTGTTTAGGGATTTTATTTTTAAACAAATTAGCTCCCACTATTTTCTCGGATCCCTACACTCCCTCTGTAGAGATGCGAAAATCTCCACGATTAATGATTTCTAGTGGGTGGTGCGGTCTCACCAACTGACTCATCACCTCACCTAACAGTTATTGGTGATGGGTTAGCCAATGAGTGAACAACTCTTGTTCAATGATTCTCTAATCATGGTGCACCCAAACTTGGTCTCTAATTCATGAATCTCACCGTATCCGAAATATTGATCCACTCCTTAGTTAAGTCAGACCCACCATTTGCATAGACTGGGTTCCTAATTGAGGTCTCTCACCGTATCCGAAATATTGAGCCCAACTCATCCTCCAGCCCATAGCATCCAATGCCTAATAGACATGGTTGCGTCTTCCCGGTGCAACTGAGCCACTGTATCCAGCCGAGAACAATCAACCCCGGGAAGGGCCCGCACATCTACAATGGTGGAAGACCTCAGACTTAATCTTTTCTTAGGGAGAATTGATTCAGGTCTCATTAAACTAGACTTGGCTTAGTCATAACAATTATGACTAACCTAGTGGCATGGGTTAGCTCGGATTATTGACCACCTCAGATCAGAACTGTGTCAACAGATATGGCCAGGTAAGTGAGACCGGTGGAAGGAATATGCCATTAACTCGTACAAGAACGCATTCAGGTCGAGTAGCTTCCAATTAAAAACCAGTCGGTCGTCTGTGCCAAACTTACCTTAGACACCAAATTGTTGAGTCAGAACCAATTGGGTTAGCCTACAATCCAGACTCTAACCTCTGAGCCTAATTAGGTCTTGCTTGATCGTGACTCGATCTTGACCCAGACTTAATCCTATTAGGCTGGTCAATTTAAGCATTGTTGATCCCATCTAACCAACTCTTGATTCGGTTTGATCAACCGCTTAGACCTAATTGAGCTACCCAAGCCCGAACCCAGTATTATGAATATGTCTTAGATCTGAAATTCTCAATTTTAGACCTAATTAATATTCCATAAACTTAATTCTTAATTAAGTTGGGTTCATAAACAAAATATGCACAATAAATCCTAGGGTTTCAGGATCTAGGGTTTTGCAGAAAGTAAGTTTTGGGTTTCTGATTAAGGACGAACACGCAGCACCCCTACACATCATAAGAACACCCCATCGAATGGGAAGAGAGGGCCTTTAAACCCTTCTTCGTTCTTATGACCGGACGGCCAAGAGGAACGCCTTAATCAGGAACATTCAATACTACAAAACAGTATCAGATCTATATCATATATCTCATATATAAAGTTAGATCTAATCATGGCATATTTTGCATACATCTCATGTATCAAATCATGCATGTTTTCAGATCTAAATTATCTCATAATAATCTAAAAAATTAGATTTAAATTGATCTAATCAAAATAAATTCTAATCTAGACAATTATGTAGAACTATTCTACAACTAGTCTAGTCATGCATCAATCATATCTCATATGATATTTAAAAATTAAATAATTTTTATTTGCTGTTTATTCAGATGTTATTATAACACTTATAATATCAGAAAATAGTAAATAAGAAGATCTAAAATATGATTTAATCAGATTAAATCAAAGACATGCAAAACTATTCTATAGAACTATTCTATTCTAGAACTAGTCATGCATATCTTCATAATTCTTAGATCCAAATCATTTAATTTTAATTTTTTCTGATTTCAGATCTGATCACATCTCATGTGACATCTGAAATCACATTATTTTTCTAATTAAAATAAATTTAAAATCAGATCTAAACAATTTTAGAACCATGGCTCTGATACCAGTTGAAGGGAAATCCTGATTTCCCGGTCCAGGTTCGTTCCAGATCTGATTAGATCAAGAGATATATTTCAAAAATTTTCTCTTGATCTCAATCAGATCTTGATATGTTTCAGATCTGATTCTTATTATTTTAATAAATAAAATTAAAAAGATAAATTAAATCAAATTTAATTTACCTGATTTGGGTAATCCTATTACCCTGTAGATGATCCTGATTTGCAGCGGAAGGTTCTGGATCTTAGCCACGCAAGCGCCTGGCCTCTACCGGTATCCACTCGGGTTGGATCTGGAGATCCTCTTCTTCTCTATCACACCTCCAAAAATCAGATCTGGATCTGATCTGGAGGATCTTCAAAACTCTTTTGAAGATCTGCAGTCGTCCTTTTGCAGCAGCGCAGCCTTCTTGCTTTTGATCGCCTTTCTTTTGATCTGAATCGCACCAACCAAGGTCCAAAACTCCTTTTGGACGTGGAGAGCAAGGGGAGAAGAGACTATGGCATGGAGAAGGAGGGGAGAGGCAGCCTTGGGGCGTGGGAAATCTCTGATCTCATCATATCTCATATTCATGGAATTAGGGTTGGGCGCAGGGTCTTATTTATAGACTAAGCTTGTGATCCAACTCCTCTTCCTCTCAACCAATCACAACCCTTTGTGAAATCAGATCTAAATCTGATTGGTTGGAATAGAGAGACCCCTGGATTCCTCCTTAGAGGGCGCCTAAGACCAGTCAAAGTTGGATTCTTAGTAGAACTCTAATTGGAATCCAAAAGGGAGGTGGAGTCCTTGTCCAACAAGGACTCCTAGGCGCCTCCTACTTGGGCTCACGCCTACCGGGTTGGCGTGCGCCCTTCTCCTTGCCAGGTTCTGGCAGGGGGACAGGCCCCCACCAGCTCTCCAATAGGTGCATGACATGTGGTCAAAAGTCAAAGGGTCAATGGTCAACGTTTGACCAGTCAAAGGTAGACTTTTGACCAAAGTCAAAGAACAAGAAATGGCAGGTGACCAAAAATGGCAGGTAATGTCTTACAAATAAGACAACCTATTCTGACTTGGACAACCTCCAGTCAGACCATATGAAGGCCTCTGATTGAGCACAAACTCCTTTGGCTCAGTCAGGACAACTTATTTATGATAGTAAAAGAAGAACGTTAGGTTCAATCGAGTGCTAGCACGATTTCCTTGAACCTAATTGAATCTCATTCAGATCAATTGAACTAGATCAGTTCAATTGATGATCACCAGATTCAAACCCTTGTTTGTGTGACCCAGTTAGGTTCAGTTCTGTATGGTAATGGGATATGTCATGATCTCTATCATAGACATCATCGAAACTCCTTTCGATGGATCAGAACTCTTCTGATTCGAACAGCTAGAATGATCGATCATCTAAATCATTCTAATTGCTCCCAAAATCCACCAGTGACACCTAGCAGTATATGGTGGCAACCCATCAGAGCTGAATGCGAACCTCTTGGTGCAGCTACCTGTGTGATTCAGTTCTTCTATCTTGAGCCCCGATCAGATTAGGGTTAAGGTGAACTCGTCAAACCCTAGTCTCTGTCATATGATGTAATCATTCGATTCGAGTCCAATGTGAAAATCTAAATAGAAACTCTTTCTATTATTTCACTCTACCATGGCCATGGATTTCTGGACTTGATTCTCATGATCATCATAGGGCTACTCCTCTACCACCGAGGTAGATAGATTCCCATCTTGATGCAATCCAGTTCCTACAATGAACATGCTATAGCCAACATACACCTCAGGGTTCCATATGGCTAGGAGACCGAGTAATGGTGTAGTCAAACTATAACACCCTCAAGGTGAACTGCCGATGCATCTCAGGTCAAAGAACCAGACACACTACTGCAGCATCGAGTCAGTCATTGACGAGAAGGTAGACTCCCTAATGACTACTCGAGGTGGTCACGCTCAGTGCCCTCGTTCTCTAATGAGTACCTATACTCTCGCTCCGGTTTCTCTACACCGTAGACTCAAGACTCATCTACTAAAGAGAAGTGATTGTACACCAACCTTCCGGATCAATCACCATCCTCGTGATGATCCTATGGTCAGGAGCAATTTATGAGTTAATAATGATTATTCATGTCTTAAATTTTCAACTCTTGAAAATATGAATTATCATTACCATTAACTCAAAGGATGTATCATAGACACTAAATACACATATGTGATAGAAAATAACCCATTTATTGATTTTAGTCAAAATTACAATTTTGCCCCTAGAAGTGTATTACAAGTGTCAGCCAATTTTGGCTTCTAGGGCACATATATCTAACAGTTAGATCTAAATCATATATCACATATACAAATGATCTAACCTATACATATCTTGCATACATCTCATGTATCATAACTCAATAAACCATGCATTATTTTAGATCTTTAATATCGCATGTTAAATCTAAAAAATAAAATTTTAAATTTGATCACATCAAAAATAAAATTATTCTAGATATTTTATAGAACTATTCTATAACTAGTCTAAGCATGCATCATTCATATCTCATATGAATAAATTAAAAATTAAAAACTTTATTTTCTATTTTTTAGATCTGATTATAATAATTATAATATCAAAAAAATAAAAATAAAATAGATCTAAAATTTTATTTAATCAAATTAACAACATGATCATACTAGACTACACATAGAACTATTCTATTCCTAGTCTAGTCATGCATCTCATACATTATATATCTAAATCATATAATTTTATTTTTTTAATTTTAGATCTAATCATATATGATATGATATCTAAAATTATTTAATATTAAATTATAAATAAAAAATAAATTAGATCTAAAAAAGATCTGAAGAACTACTAATGCAACTCTGATACCAGTTGAAGGAAAATCTGATTTTTTACTGCAGGATCGTCCAGATCTGAGATAGATTTTTCTAAAAAAATTTTTATGATCTAATCAAATTTAAGAGTTCTTAGATTTGATCATGGTGATCTAATATTAAAAATTTAAAATTAAATTAAATTAGATTTAATTTTAAGTATCTTGTTCGGTATTCTGATTATCCTATGATGATCCTGATCATTTCTGAGGTTCTGGAAGGAGTCACACATGCGCTTAGCCTCTACTAGTATCCACTTAGGTAGGATCTGAATGTCTTCTCCTCATAAATCTCTTTTGTAAAGATTAGATCTCAATCTGATCTATAGATCCTTTAAAATAATTTTTGAAGACAGCCTATTCGTCTCACGAGCACCATCGCGTAGATCCTGAATCTTATGCCAAAAACCTTGGATCTTCAACTCAGATTTATGCCTAACATTTAAGGCATGTAGAAGAGAGGGAGAGAGAGGATAATGGAGGTGTGAGATAATAGAGGGCTAGCTCTTTTGGGCATGAAAAATATTTTGTGTGATCCCTTCATCATGGCGTGAGAAGGGGTTTTAAATCTAATGCCATATAGAGTCCAACTTTAATCAAATAACCAATTTATTTTATCATTGAGACTCTAGGACTAATTCTCCACATGAAACCACCAGATCCTATCTAGTTTTTCTGCCAAAAATGATTCAAAAGGTGGGTAGCATGAGTAGATAAGAAAGAGTCCATTGCGCCTAGGACTCTTCCCTTAAGAGTTTGATTGAAATCAAACACTATCAAAACCTAGTCAAAATACTACCATAAATTATAAATTTTGGCACACCCATAGGATGACTAGAGCACTATGACATATCCAAAACTTAGATCAAAATAATTTCTAAAGTATTTTCTAGAAGCATCTGATTAGGTGACCCTAAATTCTATCAATTGGGTCAACTTTTGACCCTAGTACAATTGCACTAAGAATGGATTTAATTTCTACAATTAATCTAACCTAGATTGGTTCTAGTTAAATAAAAATAAATCCATTCAAGATACAAAAATGAGTCAAATCAAATTTGACTCAATTGCGATGAATCAGAAAGATTATAAAAGGAGAAAGCTAGGCTCAATCGTGTGCTAGCACGATTACCTTGAACCTGATTGGATCTAATCCAAATCAATTGAACTGGGTCAGCTCAATTGATTATATCTCGACCCAAACCCTTATTTGTGTGACTTAGTTAGGTTTAGTTTCGTATGATAATAAGACATGTCGGGATCTCTATCATCAACATCATCGAGACACCTTTTGATGGACCAAAACTCATCTTATTCATACAATTAGAATGATCGATTATCAAAATTATTCTAATTGCTTCCAAAATCTACTAGTGAAACCTAATAGTATATGGTGGCAACCCATCAAAACTAAAAGTGAACCTCTCGATGCAGCTACCTGTGTGATTGGATTCTTCTATCTTGAGCCTCGATAGGATTAGGGTTATGGTGAACTCGTCAAATCCAAAATCCATCATATGAATTAATCATTCGATTTGAGTCCAATATGAAATCCTAATAGAAACTCTTTCTATCATCTTCACTCTGCCATGGCCATGGGCTTAAGGATTCAATCTCATGATTATCATAGGGCTACTTCTCATCTACCGAGGTAGATAGATCCCCTATTGGTGCAATCTAATTCCAACATTGAATATGCTATAGCCAACATACACCTTAGGATTTCGAATGGCTAGGAGATTGAGTTATGGTGTAGTCAAACTATAACACCCTCAAGGTGAACTGCTGATGCATCTCAGATTAAAGAACCAGACACACCACTATAGCATTGAGCCAATCATTGATGGAAAGGTTGACTTCCTTATGACTGCTCGAGGTGGTCATCCTCAGTGCCCTCATTCTCTAACGAGTACCTATACTCTCATTCTAGTGTCTCCATACCATAGACTCAAGATACATCTATCTTAAGAAAGCGATCGTACACCAACCTTCTAGATCGATCACCATCCTCGTGATGATCCTACGGTCGGAAGTAGTTTATGAATTAATTATGAAAATTCATGTCTTAAATTTTCAACTCTTGAAAATATAAATTGCCATTACCATTAACTCAAAGGATGTATCACAGACACTTTAAATACACACTATGATAGAAAAATAGTTTTTTTATTAATTAATAGTTAAAATTATAAAATTATCCTTAAAAGTGTATGATAAGTGTTTAGCCAATCTAGCTTCTAGGGCACACATCTAACAACAAAAATCTCTTTTGTATGTGATCCCGTAGGTTCTATTCTATCTGATAGTGAGAGACATTATGGTCTCTATCATAATATCATCAAAACTTTTTTGATGGATTGGAATATTTCAACATTGCCCATCGAGAATCGTCGATCATCAAGATGATGCTCGTGGTGTTAGATATATGTGCCCTAGAAGCCAAAATTGGCTGACACTTGTAATACACTTCTAGGGGCAAAATTCTAATTTTGACTAAAAGCAATAAATGGATTATTTTCTATCACATATGTGTATTTAGTGTCTGTGATACATCCTTTGAGTTAATGGTAATGATAATTCATATTTTCAAGAGTTAAAAATTTAAGATATGAATAATCATTGTTAACTCATAAATTGCTTCCGACCATTGGATCATCATGAGGATGGTGATTGATCTGAAAGGTTGGTGTACAATCGCTTCTCTTTAGTAGATGAGTCTTGAGTCTACAGTGTGAAGACATCGGAGTGAGAGTACAGGTACTCGTTAGAGAACGAGGGCACTGAGCGTGACCACCTCGAGTAGTCATTAGGGAGTCTACCTTCTCGTCAATGACTGACTCGATGCTGCAGTAGTGTGTCTGGTTCTTTGACCTGAGGTGCATCGGCAGTTCACCTTGAGGGTGTTATAGTTTGACTACACCATTACTCGGTCTCCTAGCCATATGGAACCCTGAGGTGTATGTTGGCTATAGCATGTTCATTGTAGGAACTGGATTGGCATCAAGATGGAATCTATCTACCTCGGTGGTAGAGGAGCAGCCCTATGATGAATCATGAGAATCAAGTCCAGAAGCCCATGGCCATGGCAGAGTGAAATAATAGAAAGAGTTTCTATTTAGATTTTCACATTGGACTCGAATCGAATGATTACATCATATGACAGAGACTAGGGTTTGACGAGTTCACCTTAACCCTAATCTGATCGGGGCTCAAGATAGAAGAACTTAATCACACAGGTAGCTGCACCAAGAGGTTCGCATTCAGCTCTGATGGGTTGCCACCATATACTGCTAGGTGTCACTGGTGGATTTTGGGAGCAATTAGAATGATTTAGATGATCGATCATTCTAGCTGTTCGAATCAGAAGAGTTCTGATCCATCGAAAGGAGTTTCGATGATGTCGATGATAGAGATCATGACATATCCCATTACCATACAGAACTGAACCTAACTGGGTCACACAAACAAGGGTTTGAATCTGGTGATCATCAATTGAACTGATCTAGTTCAATTGATCTGAATGAGATTCAATTAGGTTCAAGAAAATCGTGCTAGCACTCGATTGAACCTAACGTTCTTCTTTTGCTATCATAAATAAGTTGTCCTGTCTGAGCCAAAGGAGTTTGTGCTCAATCAGAGGCCTTCATATGGTCTGACTGGAGGTTGTCCAAGTCAGAAAAGGTTGTCTTATTTTGTAAGACATTACCTGCCATTTTTGGTCACCTGCCATTTCTTATTCTTTGACTTTGGTCAAAAGTCTACCTTTGACTGGTCAAACGTTGACCATTGACACTTTGACTTTTGACCACATGTCATGCACCTATTGGAGAGCTGGTGGGGGCCTGTCCCCCTACCAGAACCTAGCAAGGAGAAGGGCGCACGCCACCCTAGGCGTGTGCCCAAGTTGGAGGCACCTAGGAGTCCTTGTTGGACAGAGACTCCATCTCCTTTTTGGATTCCAATTAGAGTTCTTCTAAGAATCAACTTTGACTGGTCTTAGGCGCCCTCTAAGGAGAAATCCAGGGGACTCTATTCCCACCAATCAGATTTAGATCTGATTTCACAAAGGGTTGTGATTGGTTGGGAAGAAGAGGAGTTGGATCACAGCTAGTCTATAAATAAGACCCTGTACCCAACTCAGATTGCAATATATAAAGAGATATGATGAGATCATAGTTTCTCTACGTCCCAAGGCTGCCTCTCCCCTCCCTCTCCATGCCAAACCACCTTCTCCCCTTGCTCTCCACGTCCAAAAGGAGTTTTGGACCTTGGTTGGTGCAATTCAGATCAAAGAAAGGCGATCAAAAGCTAAGAAGGCTGCGCTGCTGCAAAGGACGACTGCTGATCTTCAAAAGAGTTTTGAAGATCCTCCAGATCAGATCCAGATCTAATTTTTGGAGGCATGATAGAGAAGAAGAGGATCTCCAGATCCAACCCGAGTGGATACCGGTAGAGGCCAGGCGCTTGCGTGGCTAGATCCAGAACCTTCCGCTGCAATAGGATCATCAACAGGGTAATAGGATTACCCAAATCAGGTAAATTAAATTTGATTTAATTTATCTTATTTTATTTTATTTTATTAAAATAATAAGAATCAGATCTGAAACATATCAAGATCTGATTGGATCAAGAGAAAAATTTTTGAAATATATCTCTTGATCTGATCAGATCTGAACGAACCTGGACCGGGAAATCAGGATTTCCCTTCAACTGGTATCAGAGCCATGGTTCTAAAATTATTTAGATCTGATTTTAAATTTATTTTAATTAAAAAATAATTGATTTTAGATGTCACATGAGATGTGATCAGATCTAAAATCAGAAAAAATTAAAATTAAATAATTTGGATCTAAGATTAGAAGATATGCATGACTAGTTCTAGAATAGAATAGTTCTATAGAATAGTCTTGCATGTTTTTGATTTAATCTGATTAAATCATATTTTAGATCTTTTTATTTACTATTTTTTGATATTATAAGTGTTATAATAACATCTAAAAAATAGCAAATAAAAATTATTTAATTTTTGAATATCATATGAGATATGATTGATGCATGTCTAGACTAGTTGTAGAATAGTTCTACATAATTGTCTAGATTAGAATTTATTTTGATTAGATCAATTTAAATCTAATTTTTTAGATTATTATGAGATAATTTAGATCTGAAAAATATGCATGATTTGATACATGAGATGTATGCAAAATATGCCATGATTAGATCTACTTTATATATGAGATATATGATATAGATCTGATATTGTTTTGTAGTATTGAATGTTCCTGATTAAGGCGTTCCTCTTGGCCGTCCGGTCATAAGAACGAAGAAGGGTTTAAAGGCCCTCTCTTCCCATTCGATGGGGTGTTCTTATGATGTGTAGGGGTGCTGCGTGTTCGTCCTTAATCAGAAACCCAAAACTTACTTTCTGCAAAACCCTAGATCCTGAAACCCTAGGATTTATTGTGCATATTTTGTTTATGAACCCTACTTAATTAAGAATTAAGTTTATGGAATATTAATTAGGTCTAAAATTGAGAATTTCAGATCTAAGACATATTCATAATACTGGGTTCGGGCTTGGGTAGCTCAATTAGGTCTAAGCGGTTGATCAAACCGAATCAAGAGTTGGTTAGATGGGATCAACAATGCTTAAATTGACCAGCCTAATAGGATTAAGTCTGGGTCAAGATCGAGTCACGATCAAGCAAGACCTAATTAGGCTCAGAGGTTAGAGTCTGGATTGTAGGCTAACCCAATTGGTTCTGGCTCAACAATTTGGTGTCTAAGGTAAGTTTGGCACAGACGACCGACTGGTTTTTAATTGGAAGCTACTCGACCTGAATGCATTCTTGTACGAGTTAATGGCATATTCCTTCCACCGGTCTCACTTACCTGGCCATATCTGTTGACACAGTTCTGATCTGAGGTGGTCAATAATCCGAGCTAACCCATGCCACTAGGTTAGTCATAATTGTTATGACTAAGCCAAGTCTAGTTTAATGAGACCTGAATCAATTCTCCCTAAGAAAAGATTAAGTCTGAGGTCTTCCACCATTGTAGATGTGCGGGCCCTTCCCGGGGTTGATTGTTCTCGGCTGGATACAGTGGCTCAGTTGCACCGGGAAGATGCAACCATGTCTATTAGGCATTGGATGCTATGGGCTGGAGGATGAGTTGGGCTCAATATTTCCGGATACGGTGAGAGACTCAATTAGGAACCCAGTCTATGCAAATGGTGGGTCTGACTTAACTAAGGAGTGGATCAATATTCCGGATACGGTGAGATTCATGAATTAGAGACCAAGTTTGGGTGCACCATGATTAGAGAATCATTGAACAAGAGTTGTTCACTCATTGGCTAACCCATCACCAATAACTGTTAGGTGAGGTGATGAGTCAGTTGGTGAGACCGCACCACCCACTAGAAATCATTAATCGTGGAGATTTTTGCATCTCTACAGAGGGAGTGTAGGGATCCGAGAAAATAGTGGGAGCTAATTTGTTTAAAAATAAAATCCCTAAACAAATTGGTCAAGTCAAAATTACAGTATCTAACTAGAATCTTTGACTCTCTACAGGAAAATGTCTGCGTCCAACCCATTGGCACGTATCCTGGACACACATAGACTGACTGGACCCAATTATAAAGATTGGCTCAGGAACTACAAAATTATTTTGGGTTCCGAGAAGTTAACCCATGTTTTGGACCAGGACCCTCCCACCTTACCAGCCCGTCCATCTGTTGAACAGAGAGCGTCTCTGAAAAAATGGATTGACGAAGATAATAAGGCCAGATATTACATGTTGGGCTCGATGTCTGATGAGCTCCAGCGCCAACATGAGGATATCGGGACTGCTCGCCAAATGTTGGCTCACCTGCAGGAGATGTTTGGTGAACAGAGTCGCGCAGCCAAATATCAAGTCACGAAATGACTTTTTAAGGCTAAGATGCGTGATGGGCAGTCAGTCCAAGATCACTGTCTGACAATGATCAAGGACATGGAAGAGCTTGAGAAGCTCGGTGTGAAGTTGGACTTGGACCTGCAGAACGATATTATTCTGCAATCCTTGACTGATGCATATGGGCAATTCATCATGAATTACCACATGCATAAACTTCAGAAATTCCTTGGCCGAATTAATGAATATGCTGGTTACCGCTGAGCTTTCTATGAAAGGTTCTAAAGGCTCAGTTCTTGCTATGGAACGGACTTCTTCCAAAAGAAAGTCTTATGGAAAGAAAAAGAAGTCTGTGAAAAAGCAAAAGGTGGAAGGATCAAAGAAGAAGAAGGCAGAGCCGAAGAAGAAGGCCGATGTCAAAGGAAAGTGTTTCCATTGCAACAGCGACGGCCATTGGAAGCGGAACTGCCCTACTTACCTGGCCACCCTGAAGAACAAGAAGGAAGGTCCTTCTGGAGGTATGCTCGTTATTGAGTCTAACCTTACGGTTTCTTCTGCATCCAGTTGGGTGCTTGACTCTGGTTCTAGTGCTCATCTGTGCACTTCTATGCAGGGTCTTGAGGATAGCAGGAGGCTGAGGGATGGAGACATGATCCTACGCATCGGTAATGGAGCAAGAGTTGCTGCAGTAGCCGTGGGAACATACCCTCTTCGATTACCATCTGGTTTAGACTTAGTTTTGAAAGACTGTTATTATGTGCCTGCAGCTAGCAGGAATTTGATTTCTGTTTCATGCTTAGCACAAGAAGGTTATGTGATCACCTTCTTTAAGGACCATTGTAACATTCTTTATGAAAGAAATAAAATTGCAAATGGTTTCCTTATTAATGGTCTTTATCAGCTACATATTGATGTACCTATTCTAACTATCGAGCAAAACGTGAATGCCAAACGACCTAGGGATAGTCCAAATGACAGATATCTATGGCACCTGAGATTAGGTCATATAGCAGAAGATAGGATCAACAAATTGGAGAAAAATGGGCTATTGAGTCCATTGACTTCTGAGTCATATCCAACTTGTGAATCCTTGTCTTCAAGGCAAAATGACTAAACTCCCTTTTGTTGGACATGGGGAGAGGGCCACAGATCTCCTTGCCCTAGTACATACTGATGTGTGCGGCCCATTTGATGTGCCGGCTAGAGGCAATTTTGTCTACTTCATTACCTTTACCGATGATCTGTCTAGGTATGGGTATGTGTATCTTATGAGACACAAGTCTGAAGCTTTTGAAAAGTTCAAAGAATTCAGACATGAAGTAGAAAAACAAACTGAAAAACCCATTAAGGTTCTTCGATCAGATCGAGGAGGTGAATACCTTAGCCGGGAATTCCTAGACTATCTCAAGGATAATGGCATAGTCTCTCAATGGACTCCACCAGGAACACCTCAACTCAACGGGGTTTCAGAACGGAGAAATCGGACTCTATTGGATATGGTTCGATCCATGATGAGCTTCACAGACCTTCCTGATTTTCTTTGGGGACACTCATTGTTAACTTCAATCTATTTACTGAATAGGGTTCCCTCTAAAACCGTTCCTACCACACCGTATGAGATATGGCACGGTAAGAAACCAAGTCTGAGTCATCTCAGAATTTGGGGTTGTCCGGCTCATGTCAAAAGACAACAAGCGGACAAGTTAGAGTTTAGGTCCTTTAGAGCTCGATTCATAGGATATCCTAAAGAGTCATTAGGATACTATTTCTACATTCCAGAAGACCACAATGTGATTGTGAGTCGACATGCCATCTTTCTTGAAAAATAGTTTATTCAAGATAGCGGCATTGGAAAATAGATCAAGCTTGATGAGAAAGTCTCACAAGCAGAACGAGCTAAGGACCAAGTGGAACCAAATCAGGTTGAGCCAATAAGAACACTACCTCCTCCACCTCGTAGATCGGAAAGAGTTTCCCGTCCCCCTGAAAGATACTTAGGTATTATTTCAGAGGATGTAGAGGAAATGTTCCTCGTAGGTAATGGTGCTCATGGTGATGATCCCAAAACCTACAATGAGGCGATATCAGATATCGACTCCGAGAAATGGCTAGAGGCAATGCAGTCAGAAATTGACTCGATGCACTCAAACCAAGTCTGGACCTTGGTAGATCCACCAGAAGGTATAGTACCTATTGGATGTAAATGGATCTTCAAGAGAAAGATTGGTGCAGATGGGAATGTGGAGACATTCAAGGCTAGATTGGTGGCAAAAGGTTATAGTCAACGCGAAGGCATAGACTATCAGGATACCTTTTCCCAGTAGCTATGCTAAAATCCATCCGCACATTGCTTGCTGTTGCAGCCTATTTCGATTATGAAATATGGCAAATGGACGTGAAAACGGCATTCCTAAATGGATATCTTGAGGAAGATATCTATATGGAACAGCCGCTAGATTTCACATCCAGTGATACTGATCACAAGGTTTGCAAGCTGCAAAGGTCCATATATGGACTTAAGCAAGCATCTCGGAGCTGGAACACTCGTTTCAATGATGTGATCAAAAAGTTTGGTTTCATCAAAAATGAAGAGGAACCATGTGTTTTCAAAAGGGTCAGTGGGAGCGCTGTTGTCTTCCTCGTATTGTACGTGGATGACATCCTCCTTATTGGGAATGATATTCCCATGTTGACATCAGTCAAGATGTGGTTGTCCAAGGAATTCTCCATGAAAGACCTAGGTGAAGCATCCTTTATTCTAGGAAATAAGGTCTATAGGGATAGACCGAATAGGATGCTAGGACTTTCACAGAAGATGTACATAGAGGAAGTACTAAAGAGGTTTAGTATGGAA
>QRFJ01001822.1:0-108281 GCA_006176705.1 Cocos nucifera | reverse complement strand
ACTTCCTCCAGACTTCTCCATCAGTCGGATTTCTCCAGGAGCCGAACTCCCTCCGGACTTCTCCTTCAGTCAAATTCCTTCACGAGCCGAATTCCTTCCGGATTTCTCCTTCAGTCAAATTCCTCCAGGAGCCGAACTCCCTCCGGACTTCTCCTTCAGTCAGATTCATGCAGGAGCCGAACTCCCTCCGGACTTCTCCTTCAATCAAATTTCTTTACGAGCCAAACTCCTTCCGAATTTCTTCTTCAGTCGGATTCCTTCAGGAACCGAACTTCTTTCGGACATCTCCTTCAATCGGATTCCTCCAGCGGATTACTTCTAGATTTCAGCTAACATTCCTCTCGGATGATTTCCTCTAGCCGTGTTTCCTTTAGGAGTCCGAACTTCTCTAGAATTGATATAGGTCAAAGTTCTTCACCAATCAACGCATGCTTCTTCCGAACTTTGACTATTAAATCTCAATGAACGGGCACATCACGATAGACGATACCTTTCTCTCCGTAGCAAACCCCACGTGGCCCCGAGCGGTCCACTATCGGACGGTTATGGCTATCACTATCAGTCTGACGACACTTCTCTCTCCATAGCAAACTCCACGTGGTCCCGAACGGTCCACTATCGGACGGTTATGGCTGTCACTATTAGTTTGACGACACATCTCTCTCCATAACAAATTCTATGCGGCCCCGAGCGGCTCACTACAAGACGGTTATGGCTGTCACATCAGTCTGCTACAGGCTCTGTCTATAAAAAAAGAATCCTTCAGATACGTTTTCTCTAAGCTCTCTTCTTCTTTCCAAAATTCTACTGAACTTTTTCCTGAGCACTTCATTTCTGTTGGCCAGAAGAACTGATTTGATCGTCGGAGGGTCCTGCTGGAGCCACCACCACCATTGACTCCGGACGGGATTTTATTTTGCAGGTCACCGGCGGTGACCTTTTCTTCCTCAGCTCCAACTCGATCCAGCGTCAATCAGATTATGCACCAATACTTACCAACTATTTATAAATCGAAACAGTTGCTATAACTCCCTAGTCCTGCTCTAAATTAGCTTAATTTGTTCTTTCAATATTATATGCATGGATCTGTATTATGTATCTGTTGGCAACTGGATCCTTAACTATGGAACCCTGTAAAAGTGGCCGAATTAGTAACAATTGTTGCAAGGAAGTAATTTTGTTCTTGCATTAAGAGCAGGTCCATGTCAAATTCTATAGAAGAAAATGATCTCTGATATCACTTTTTTCAAAATAAGTGAGCTTGTACGAACGTTATATATTATAACTAGTAATTGCAAACCTAGTTATGAAGAAAGTTTGTGGAATTTAACTACAATTTTTCTTAGATGGTAGAATGTATATGTCAGTAGGATAATCTTTCATCATTTTCACAACCTGTTCAAAATCTTTGGTGTCCATCTCCATCTTAACCTGGTGGTTCTATCATGCTGTTGAGTTATTTTTAATGGAATATATACGGACCATCAGAATTTTATTTCTCAAATGCTCTGTTCTTTGAAGTCATTTTCATGTTAGATCCGGACAATAAGAAACCAATGCCTTTCAAGCCACAAATCAAAATGAAGAGATATTTTAAACTGAAATTGCCCTCCTATTAAGAGGAAATTCTTTTCTTGAAGATACTATGCAGATAGTTATTTTAGTGTTTGAACTAAAATATATCATGATGTCTAATATGTAAATATATCACTTCCACTAGGAAGGGGCCCTGTTATATTTTCCTTTTCGGTCTTTGAATAATTTATCTTAAATTTGCCTTGTATTTTTCTCTTATGATAGATATCAGAAGTAATTGAATAAGTATAATGTGGTGAATCATGCAGTTTGAATGCTTGTTTTGTTTTCATTTCTTATATGATGATTATATGAGGTTATTGTCGACAATGTGCAGTTACTTTGTTATTGAAGACATTTCAGATTGAGACTAAATCCATATTTGCAGTTGTTTTTTGTTTGCCTTATCCTTAAATAAACTATCATACCCTTTTAAAACATCTGTCTACATGAGGGAAGACTATGATACCACATTGATTTAAACCAGAACTTAGTCGAGTTGTTGAATAGGATTGATATCTTCATGGCTTGTATGGCTTCCCTGCACACTCTTGTTTATCATTACACTCTACATCTTGATCCTGTTATCATGGTGATTCATGAGCCTACAATATACCTAGTAGCCTGTGCTAGACAGGACCACAACAATGTATTATAAGTAACCTGCTAGAGCATGTTATATGGATGTATGGTTCTCCTTCTTACTTGCCATTCTAGTGATTTAATATACTGAGAAACAGAATTGCAAGAATCTCATTTGCTTTCTTACACTGCAGTACTATCTTCCTGCTGCGTAATTCCAAATATATATTAAATAGTAAAAAGAAAAAAAAAGAATGTTAGAACCATAGTCAAACTTGTTGCCACAACTTCTCAAGATATGTAGTCTAACTGGAAATATGTTTTTGAACCACTTAGCTTCTAATGTTATCCCTCTACACCTGTTAAAATTATCCCTCTATACCTGTAGGGTGGGAAGGTTCGTGATACTCTCTTCCAGATACTTGAGCATGAGAAGGATGTTGTTATCAAACATGGTACACAGTCCAGGGAGAGCCGGCGCATGGCAACACAAGGAATGCATTCGTCCAAGTTCTGCCTGCATCCTGCAGGAGATACTCCCTCAGCTTGCAGGTTATTTGATGCCATTGTGAGTTTGTGTGTTCCAGTGATTGTCAGTGACTACATTGAGTTACCCTTTGAAGATGTCATAGACTACAGAAAAATTGCAATATTTGTGGATACACGAAGTGCTGTAAAGCCAGGATACTTAACTAAAATGCTCAGAAAAGTAAGCAAAGACAAGATTCTGCAGTATCAGCGAGAGCTTAAAATGGTAAGTAGAATGTTGTTCCTATGCCATATCTTATAATTCTATGTACTCAGTTATTTACATTCTGTATTGTTCTTTCAGTTGTTCAAAGAAATATCAATTCTTACAACATTGCTTTCAAAAATTTATTAATAATACTAATTTTTTGCACGGTCATCTGTATATCAAGGATATGAAAGATAATTGTGTCATCAATATATATTATTTTGGAGTTGGTATGGTAACCTTCCCTTGTAGATGTCTCGCCTCTATATCTACCATCCAGAAATTTTGTTTAGGAAATTTGTTCTAAATTTTATAAGGGCAAATGCTTTTAGAACAACGTGAGCAATATTAAATGGCCTCAAGTTGGGTTAGTCCTAAAAATAAAATAAAAAAAAGCAAAAATTACATTACCTAGATTATGATAACTTTCTTTCTTCAGCCTTTTTAGTTTTGCTTAATCGAGATCTATTTATTTGCTAAACTTGGGTGACTTATGCTTAAATATATTAATGGATCGAACACATATTTAAGTATTAATGCAGTAAGTAATTTTGAGTTCTAGAGGTTTAGGCTTCACCCTTATTTTCAGGTGAAACGGTTCTTTGAATATGAAGATCCAGATGGAACAGTGAATGAGATATGGCGGCAAGTTTCTTCAAAGCTCCCCCTGATAAAATTGATGATCAATCGTGACAGACGTCTTGTCAAGAGAGGTCCGCATGATCTTGACTGCTCCTGCATATGTTCAGGACAAAATTGGACCATCATTTCTAGGTGATGATGGGGCCCAAGCCTTACTGCTATTGCTAAAGCTAGAGTTGTATTGGAACACTAAGCCTTTCCAGGAGATTCAGAGTGGCATGGCTCGGGTCTTACCACTTGTGCTTATCCATTTTTGTATAGCTGAGGCAGTTCTTTTGTCATCATCACGATGCCTTGCACCCGTCTACTGCAATTTAGCTTTAATTTCCAATGTAATATGAAAGGATAATCTGCATGAAAATAGGGAAATTTTGAATGTTAGCGTTCATTTGAAAGCCATCTTTGGCTACTCATTCTTTTTTTGACTCAAGTACGATGTTTTATTCTCTTTGATACGATATAATATGCAAGGTGTAAGCTTTGCAGCTTTCAGTAAATGAATTGAGTTTGAAACTTGTATAATAGAATAAAATCATTTTTGCTCTGCAATCACTGCATTTATCATATATGGTCCTTGACTTATTTTTAGTTAAGGTGGGCATATCTGTTCGGGCTGACTTATACTGTTACAGAGAGACGGAGTCTTGCAGTGGCACAACCCAGCTATTGCCATTTGGTTCCCAGACCAAGACAGCTGTTGGCCTTCCATGTTGCACTTTAGTTTCTTTAGCAACAATTGACATGAGATGGAGGTGGTACTCTTAATCCAGGTTAAAACTGGATTGGAGTAAGCAGGGCTCATCTGTTTCACAGCTTGGTGTCTACCATAATGCAGACACCAGTAACGAAGGCTCGTCATCGCCCTAGATGGGAAAGCTGAGCTTGCTCAAACACGGCTATGAAAAAAGTGGGACTTGACCATCCATGTGCAGGTGAGGTCTGAGTAGACATAGCTGGTTTGTTTCTCTAATAAAGTATGCTAAAATGAGTTAATTTTCTTTGCACATTCTAGCATTCTTTCTTGCATTAGTTTTTGTATCAGTTATTTTGTGGTTGAAGGTTTGAGATTTAACTGGATAATGGAAGGACATACCCACATCTTCATTTATTTTTATGTGCTAGTTTTCCTTTGAAGGGTCCTTGTTTGACATCTCAGAAGTCTCACCCTTGTGGGAAGCAAGTTTTTAAGTAAATCGGTGGCACGCATGAAACCTTGCAAGGTCCCAAAACCGTCGGAAAAGATCAAATAGCATATGCCTTTCTTGTGCGAAGCTTTTCTTCCAGATACCAATATTGCTTTTCTTTTCTGTGGTATAAACTGTCATGTAAACAGGAATTTTTCTTCGTAAGTCATCCTCTGCTACCTACCTATGTATATCTTATGAGACATTCTTTAATGATTACCATTTGTTCATACACCAACCTGTATTATTACACAGGGCTTATGAGGCGGACTTCGATTTAGTTCATCCATTTTACTATTTCCACAGGTTATCGTGTTAAGATTTTTTTTTATTATTTATCTAAAATTTGGTCATAATATGACTTTCTCCTAGCGAAGTTGATGAAATAGCTATGGCTTTTTGATTCCATCATTTACGTAATCTTATTTACCATCCATTATTCCGAAGATTTTTTTTTTCCCCCGGTCATGGTTGCTATGTTTTTTCTGTTGCATTCCTATGTACCGTATGAGCATTAAGCTTGTAGTGAAATCGTTTACAGATTTGAGGATCAGGTCGAAGGAAAGGCATTGAGTTTGCTTGGACCTTCATTCTTTTACCATTTGGTGATTAGTTTTTACTTGATTAGCATTTTTTCGAGAACTAGAATCCAATGGAGCTTGGCCAATATTAAGGCGAGAGTAGAAGTGAACCTAGATCATGGATGTCCAATATTCAATAACTTCGTCTACATAACCAATTGATGCAGTTACATGGATAAGCTTGTGGTTTGTAAACTATTAATTTTGTTTCTTGACACATTTATGCATAAACCAGATTTAATAATACAATAATCATTAAAATCAATGATTCGATATTAAATTATCAATTAGCAACGACTGAATGAAAAATAACCGTCAATCCAAAAGTAAAAAAAAAAAAATACCGCGCGTTGTAATTAATGCTCGTACGGAATCCGTGCGGGGCCTATGCAGGCGCGAAAGTAAAAAAGAAAAAAAAAAAAAATTTTGGGCACTGCCCGCCGTCCCGCGCGAGGTGTTGAAGGTATTTCCCTAATTGCATATATTTTTGCTCACCTGGTTGCTAGTTATCACGCTGTTTTTGGGCCTGGGCCATGCAACAGCTTACTAGAAACTTGTATCGGCTCGGGTGGCTGGCAGATGCAGCCCAAGTGGATATAGATTATAGGAAAATACTTTCAACATCGCATGCATGGCGTGCCCCGTATGTGATGATTGGTGCTTGCACGTGATTCATGAGCCTGAAAGTAAAAAAAATATTTTTTTTTGCTTTTGAACTCACGTGGATTCCGTGCAAGTGCCAATCACCGTATGGTGCGTGCCATGCCGCACTGGATGGACGGCGTAGAAAGTATCATCCGATGATAAAATGGTTTATTAGATCACTTTGGATAGAAATTTTTCAAGACCATGTTTGGTATTATTATTGTCCCAGCTTTTATTTCCCTCCAACTAAATGAGATACTCCATGATTGATGTTGGAAATAACATTTGCATGGAACCACAAGCTTGCCCTTAAATTCAAGGTCATGTTCTATTTTCTTTTCTTAAAAAAACAATAAATCTTTTTTTTCCCAAAATCTTCAAACATTTGAAAGAAATTTAAAAAATAAAGAATTTCATCATATTAAATTTAATTCATACTAGTCGAAGATCCGTGCACGAGCAGATAATTACGGTTGTAATTATTAAAATTTTTTAATAATAAAATTTTTTTAATATTTTTATTTTTATTTTATTTATTTATTATATATACTATTTTATATTTTATATTTTATTTTAATATTATTAATATTTTAATATTTTAATATTTTATTAATATTTAAAAATTTAAATATTTTTTTCCTTCCCTTCCCTATATAATAAAATAATATTTTATTATTAATCAAACAATAATATTTTACTATTAATTAATAATAATAATATTTTATTATTAATAAAATAATAATAATATTTTATTATTTAAATTATTATTATTAATAAAAATAATATTTTTGATAAAAATAAAATATTATTTTAATAAAAATAGTAAAATGATATTATTTTATTAATAATAAAAAATATTTTGTTATTATTTTATTATTAATAACATATTATTTAAAAATAATATTTTTAAAATAATATTTTATTATTAATTTTTTAAGAATTTTTTTAAAAAATAAAATGTTATTATATAAATAGTATTTTAAATTAATAATAAAAATATTATTATTTTACTTTTTTCTCCTACTTTTTAATTTTTTTTTATTTCTTTTTTTTTTCATCTCTTTCCTTTCCTTCCCTTCCTTTCATAGCACCTCTAGCCCATGCCTCCCTACCCCCGACAATCCGTGGCCTCGCCCTACCATCATCCGCGCCGCATCCATCATCCTTGCTATACCCCGCGAGCATCAGACCCTCTTCCCTCCCCTCCTCCGACTCCGACGAACCTCACACCCCCTACGTCTCCTCTCTCTCACTCCACCCATACCATGATTTTTTTCAACGATCCATCAATAGTGAAAAACCTACGGGATGTGAAGGATTTTTATAGGATAAATCATTCAATCTCGTTGGAATAGAGAGGGAAGAGACTTCAATTAGGAGTTCTTCCTTTCTTCCACTTAGCTTGACACGTGGCATAACTATACTAATTTAAAATACCATAGTGACAATACCATAATATTCCTCTATAATCTTTTTATTATATATATATATGATTTCTTGTTGTTTTGAAAACAAAATTTGAAAACAAATTAATACCAAACAACGGAACAAGTTGTTAAACTCTATATAGAAAATGCTTTGGGGCCCAAGCTGGGTAAGTTGGTGTTTGTTTAGTTGGAGACTGCTGTGATTACTCTTTTCCTTAGAGTAATTATTTGTATGCCGCATATGGTATAGTAAAATTGATATAAAGCACATCATCTAATTACATTCGACCATATAGTATAAATAATAATAAAATAATATTTAATGCCATTTAGTCTTTTTTCGTTAGATTTTTACTGATGAAAATGCTCTTTTCTTTTAATTATGATTTTTCCTATGAGTATATATAATATTCTAAACTATATTTATTATTTTCTAAATATCCTAAATAATATTTATAACTTTCCACCTCTTTATATGATATTATGTGATTATTATGACTTTCTATGAGTATATTATGACTTCTTGAACAATATATAAGACTTTCTGAGATTTTATATGATTTTTTGTGAATATATATGATATCCTGAATAATATATATGATTTCATATGAATATATATGATGTTCTAAATATTATATATAATTTTTTTATTTGACATCCTAAATAATATATATAGCTTCCTAACATCTTATATGACTTCCAATAAATATATATGACTTTCTGATGCCTTATATAATTTTTTATCAATATATATGATATCCTAAATAATATATATAATTTTTTATAAATATATATATGATATCCTAAATAATATATAAGATATTCTAAATAATATATATAATTTTTTAATATCTTATATGACTGTCTGTATATATATATGATATCTTGAACAATATATGTTACTTTCTATAAATATATATGACATCATGAATATTATATATATACTATTTTTTATGAATATATATAACATCTTGAATATTATATATGGCTTTTTGATACCTTGCATAACTTCCTATAAAATATTCAAAAGAATATATATGATTTCATGTGAATGTATATAATATCATGAACATTATCTATAATTTTTTAAACTCTTATATGACTTATTGTTAATATATATGATATCTTGAATAATATATATGACTTTCTGTTAGTTATTATGATTTTTTGTTGCACTATATGGTATTAAAAAATTATAATATTATTTTTTTATTATTTTATAAAAAAAATATTATTTTTATTAGTAAAAATATGATGAAAAGAAAAAATACCTAATGTATTTGAACGGTGTACTTCATGTTAATTTTTTTATATAGGCATGCGGTGCATAAAGTATTACTAGCTTATCTTTCCATTTGATACCAGATCTGGGCCCACAAACAATCTTGGCTCAAATAAACTGTCTGGTGGACTAGAAGCTGGCTCCGTTGCATCCTTAGCTCTGTCATACATACGGTACTGCTTTGTATTAGAAAAGAGATGATATATATTATGGTGTTCTCTTATCAATTCCGTAATTATTCTTTTGATAAGTGGGTTTAAAATCTGAAACCCAAATATCGTGCCTCTTAGCTTTATCGAAGATTCTCAATCAAATAGTTCTTCTTAGAGATCTCATATACCATTTTCCTGCATTAGTTTCTTAATATTATGATCACACGGGAATTCCTAATTCGGATGTAGCCAAATAACTTGTCTAACCTCTCAGAATTGAAGTGCCCAAACTAGATAGATTCTCCCATCTCTCAGTTGGAATGGGGTTGTATCCTTTGGGGGAAAGAAGGATTCACATACGATCGCATGAATTCACCGTTTGATCATTCATCACGCAGCGCCCCTCCAGGACTTGGGAAAAGCAAGAGATAAGCCTGTTATGAGGTCAAAAGAGACGTTAATCCAATAATTAATTACGTGTCCTGGTGAGCTACAGTGTCGCTCGCCGGCCGCGGCGAAATAAAGCGGGACGAAACGACCGGGGATAAAACCCAAAACCCTCCGCCTCTTTTCTCCGCTCCAAACCCAATCCTCTATTTGCCGACTTCCTATTATGGACCTCGGCGTCCTTCCCACGCCCACCCCTCTATCTTTCTCTTGCTCGTCCTTCCTCTCCCGAAACCCTCGCACCATTCTCCTCTCCAGGCCATTCTCTCCTCCTCCGAACCCAAGAAGAAGGCGTCGCTACGGCCGGGGAAGGGTTCTTGGAGCTTCTTTCTCTGGCGCCGGCAATGGGGCGGATAAATTCTCATGGCGCAGGGTCTCCGAGTCCATGCGCCGCGGCTCTGAGCGGTTCTTGGTCAGTTTCGGGGAATACCTCAAGAAGGAGATCGGGGTTGATCTAGAGCAAGCCAATCTCAAGGCGGGCGAGCTGCTTGATGGTGCCTGGGGAGCTGCGGAGAAGGGCAGAGCGGTGGTGGATCGGTTTAGGTTGGACTTGTTGCCCGAGTTTATAGAGTGGAACAAGTGGGAGAATTGGAAGGTGCCGTTTTTCTTCTCTAAATTTGTTTCTTTTTTTTTTTTTTTGTAGTCCAATTTATTCTGAACGCGGTTTTATTGGATTAACTGATAAAACAACGACATTTATCAATGCTGGATCAACTGATGTAGATTAGAATCTTTAGATGAACCTAACGTCTTGTTTTCATTGCTCAAGTTGACTTATTGTGTTAGACGTCATAATCGGAGTTGCTTATTCTAATTTCTAGTGCTGTTCTAGTCACTGTTTCCTTCTATAATTCCTGCAGTATGATTACTCATTCAGGATACATCTGAATAAATCCTTGTGATCAAACTTTTTATAACTGTAGAATGTTGATTCTTGGAACTTTGATTCGGGATTTTTGATGATCAGCAGCCATAAACCCTAAGATATGAGAAGGGGATCGGTTTGAACTTGGAAGGTGTAGAGGAAGGGAGATTGAAGGAACATGCATAAGTTTTATCTGTTTGATTTAGAATATGAGGTGAGAGAGGAGAAAAGCTTTTTTTTTTTTTTTAAAAAAAAAAACTCTTGGTAGCTTCATAAATATAGATTAATTTTGTTATGCTAGGATTCTGTGTTTTTTACTGTTTCAGTGTTGAGTATTCTCCTTATTTCCCTTTTTTTTGGCAAAAAAAAAGAAAAAAAAAGAGAAAAACTTGTATCCTGCTGCTATAAAGGGTGACAAGTTGGGCTCTGTGCATAACTTTTAGCCCTCTCTTGGAAGAAACTGAAGGAGATAAGGGCCATGCTTGTAGTTCTTGTGATTAAAAGGAAGAAGAGGCGTAAAGCAAAGGGATGGTATGTGCAAGGAGAGAAAATTGAAGAAGAAAAGGAAGAGAAATTATAAAAAGGGAAGAAAAGGAAGAAGAGAAAATGAAGAAAGAATGGGAAGGGAAAAAATGATGGTTGTGTTTCTTTTCAGGAGAAAAATATTGTAAAGCAAGAAAATAGGGTAGTAATAAAGTTGGGATATTTATAGGTAAGAATTATCTGTGTAGATTGGTTAAGCAACTATAGATTTTTATGGATTATGATGAATTTTCTGTTTCCTGAAAACAGTTTAACTTGCGGAGAAGCATCATTTTTTTCCTTTAACACAAAACAAAAATTTTCTATACAGTGATTCTTTTGTATGATGACCAGTTATTTTTGTGCTGCTTTATGCTTTATAAACTGAAATTTTACTGTTAACTTGGACATGCTCAATTATTTCATGCACTGCTCTATAAATTTGTCTATAAATGGTTAATGTGCAAGATAAGCAAATACAGCCATTCAACGTCCTCAGGACAAGGAGAAGTGGGAGCCAAGACGTGTTGGGGCCTTGATTTTGTATATCATTGCTGTTACAATAATATGTCAGAAAACCTATGGGGCTTTTACAAGTTATTTTGATCGTCGGAGTAAGAAAGAATTGACTGAGGCTTTCATGGAGGCATTGATTCCCGAGCCATCACCTGCTAATGTTAGGAAGTAAGTGCATAATGGTTTACTTGGATTTGGTCTAATTAGCTTTTTCTTTTTGTGCATGCTATTAATTAGGAAAGATGATGACCTTGTGGTGTAATCATGATATCTCCTTATTTTTATTTTTAATTTTATTTTGGTGAAGCAAAAATTCTCTTGTAGTGCATGATAATATGCGTTAAATGTTCAAAGGAGAAGACATGCTAATCCTAGGATTGAGTCCACCATTTGCATGTCCATCCTTGAGGCTTGCTTTATGTTTGAAAAGCAAATTAAGTTATTTCTAGGTAAAAGAGATCTTGCTATGTTTTTAGATGGATGACTAGATGGTGTTTTGATCCAACACTAAGTGCTAGAACATCAGGAGGTTTGATAACATCATTCACAAATCAAGGTATGTCTCCTAAATTGCTAGATGCTAGTGAATAAGTGAAATCCTGTGAAATCTTTTTCTTTAGCTATCAATTTCCTGTGTCGATGAATTCATACAAATTATTGACATGAATATAGATTAACAGTTAGATGGTGTGATGGTTGATCATAAGAACTAGATCATCAGGAGAAATTATGGTAGCACCATCCACAATGTGAAGTATGTCCCTTTTACCTGCTAGTTGGCATGTCATGGACACATGCATCTGGTTCAAGCTCAAACCATACCAAAACATATTGGGAATTATGTTTTATCTGGGACTACCATTATTTCACATACAATTGTAACCATTTTTCTTAAGGTAAGTTTGGCATAGATGACCGACTGATTTTTAATTGGAAGCTACTCGACCTGAATGCATTCTTGTACGAGTTAATGGCATATTCCTTCCACCGGTCTCACTTACCTGGCCATATCTGTTGACACAGTTCTGATCTGAGGTGGTCAATAATCCGAGCTAACCCATGCCACTAGGTTAGTCATAATTGTTATGACTAAGCCAAGTCTAGTTTAATGAGACCTGAATCAATTCTCCCTAAGAAAAGATTAAGTCTGAGGTCTTCCACCATTGTAGATGTGCGGGCCCTTCCCGGGGTTGATTATTCTCGGCTGGATATAGTGGCTCAGTTGCACCGGGAAGACGCAACCATGTCTATTAGGCATTGGATGCTATGGGCTGGAGGATGAGTTGGGCTCAATATTCCGGATACGGTGAGAGACTCAATTAGAAACCCAGTCTATGCAAATGGTGGGTCTGACTTAACTAAGGAGTGGATCAATATTCTGGATACGGTGAGATTCATGAATTAGAGACCAAGTTCGGGTGCACCATGATTAGAGAATCATTGAACAAGAGTTGTTCACTCATTGGCTAACCCATCACCAATAACTGTTAGGTGAGGTGATGAGTAAGTTGGTGAGACCACACCACCCACTAGAAATCATTAATCGTGGAGATTTTTGCATCTCTACAGAGGGAGTGTAGGGATCCAAGAAAATAGTGGGAGCTAATTTGTTTAAAAATAAAATCCCTAAACAAATTGATCAAGTCAAAATTACAGTATCTAACTAGAATCTTTGACTCTCTACAGGAATATGTCTGCGTCCAACCCATTGGCACGTATCCTGGACACACATAGACTGACCGAACCCAATTATAAAGATTGGCTCAGGAACTACAAAATTGTTTTGGGTTCTGAGAAGTTAACCCATGTTTTGGACCAGGACCCTCCCATATTACCAGTCCGTCCATCTGTTGAACAGAGAGCGTCTCTAGAAAAATGGATTGACGAAGATAATAAGGCCAGATATTACATGTTGGGCTCGATGTCTGATGAGCTCCAGCGCCAACATGAGGATATCGGGACTGCTCGCCAAATGTTGGCTCACCTGTAGGAGATGTTTGGTGAATAGAGTCGCGCAGCCAAATATCAAGTCACAAAATGACTTTTTAAGGCTAAGATGCGTGATGGGCAGTCAGTCCAAGATCACTGTCTGACAATGATCAAGGACATGGAAGAGCTTGAGAAGCTCGGTGTGAAGTTGGACTTGGACCTACAGAACGATATCATTCTGCAATCCTTGACTGATGCATATGGACAATTCATCATGAATTACCACATGCATAAACTTCAGAATTCCTTGGCCGAATTAATGAATATGCTGGTTACCACTGAGCTTTCTATGAAAGGTTCTAAAGGCTCAGTTCTTGCTATGGAATGGACTTCTTCCAAAAGAAAGTCTTCTGGAAAAGAAAAAGAAGTTTGTGAAAAAGCAAAAGGTGGAAGGATCAAAGAAGAAGAAGGCAGAGCCGAAGAAGAAGGCCGATGTCAAAGGAAAGTGTTTCCATTGCAATAGCGACGGCCATTGGAAGTGGAACTACCCTACTTACCTGGCCACCCTGAAGAATAAGAAGGAAGGTCCTTCTGGAGGTATGCTCGTTATTGAGTCTAAGCTTACGGTTTCTTCTGCATCCAGTTGGGTGCTTGACTCTGGTTCTAGTGCTCATCTGTGCACTTCTATGCAGGGTCTTGAGGATAGCAGGAGGCTGAGGGATGGAGACATGATCCTACGCATTGATAATGGAGCAAGAGTTGCTGCAGTAGCCGTGGGAACATACCCTCTGCGATTACCATCTGGTTTAGACTTAGTTTTGAAAGACTGTTATTTTGTGCCTGCAGCTAGCAGGAATTTGATTTCTGTTTCATGCTTAGCACAAGAAGGTTATGTGATCACCTTCTTTAAGGACCATTGTAACATTCTTTATGAAAGAAATAAAATTGCAAATGGTTTCCTTATTAATGGTCTTTATCAGCTACATATTGATGTACCTATTCTAACTATCGAGCAAAATGTGAATGCCAAACGACCTAGGGATAGTCCAAATGACAGATATCTATGGCACTTGAGATTAGGTCATATAGCAGAAGATAGGATCAACAAATTGGAGAAAAATGGGCTATTGAGTCCGTTGACTTCTGAGTCATATCCAACTTATGAATCCTGTCTTCAAGGCAAAATGACTAAACTCCCTTTTGTAGGACATGGGGAGAGGGCCACAGATCTCCTTGCCCTAGTACATACAGATGTGTGCGGGCCATTTGATGTGCTGGCTAGAGACAATTTTATCTACTTCATTACCTTTATCGATGATCTGTCCAGGTATGGGTATGTGTATCTTATGAGAAATAAGTCTGAAGCCTTTGAAAAGTTCAAAGAATTCAGACATGAAGTAGAAAAACAAACAGAAAAACCCATTAAGGTTCTTCGATCAGATTGAGGAGGTGAATACCTTAGCCGAGAATTCCTAGACTATCTCAAGGATAATGGCATAGTCTCCCATTGGAATCCACCAGGAACACCTCAACTCAACGGGATTTCAGAACGGAGAAATCAGATCCTATTAGATATGGTTCGGTCCATGATGAGCTTCACAGACCTTCCTGATTTTCTTTAGGGACACTCATTGTTAACTTCAATCTATTTACTGAATAGGGTTCCCTCTAAAATCGTTCCTACCACACCGTATGAGATATGGCACAGTAAGAAACCAAGTCTGAGTCATCTCAGAATTTGGGGTTGTCCAGCTCATGTCAAAAGACAACAAGCGGACAAGTTAGAGTTTAGGTCCTTTAGAGCTCGATTCATAGGATATCCTAAAGAGTCATTAGGATACTATTTCTACATTCCAAAAGACCACAATGTGATTGTGAGTCGACATGCCATCTTTCTTGAAAAATAGTTTATTCAAGATAGAGGCATTGGAAAATAGATCAAGCTTGATGAGAAAGTCTCACAAGCAGAACGAGCTAAGGACCAAGTGGAACCAAATCAGGTTAAGCCAATAAGAACACTACCTCCTCCACCTCGTAGATCGGAAAGAGTTTCCCGTCCCCCTGAAAGATACTTAGGTATTGTTTCAGAGGATGTAGAGGAAATGTTCCTCATAGGTAATGGTGCTCATGGAGATGATCCCAAAACCTACAATGAGATGATATCAGATATCGACTCCGAGAAATGGCTAGAGGCAATGCAGTCAGAAATTGACTCGATGCACTCAAACCAAGTCTGGACCTTGGTAGATCCACCAGAAGGTATAGTACCTATTGGATGTAAATGGATCTTCAAGAGAAAGATTGGTGCAGATGGGAATGTGGAGACATTCAAGGCTAGATTGGTGGCAAAAGGTTATAGTCAACGCGAAGGCATAGACTATCAGGATACCTTTTCTCCAGTAGCTATGCTAAAATCCATCCGCACATTGCTTGCTGTTGCAGCCTATTTCGATTATGAAATATGGCAAATGGACGTGAAAACGGCATTCCTAAATGGATATCTTGAGGAAGATATCTATATGGAACAGCCGCTAGATTTCACATCCAGTGATACTGATCACAAGGTTTGCAAACTGCAAAGGTCCATATATGGACTTAAGCAAGCATCTCAGAGCTGGAACACTTGTTTCAATGATGTGATCAAAAAGTTTGGTTTCATCAAAAACGAAGAGGAACCATGTGTTTTCAAAAAGGGTCAGTGGGAGCGCTGTTGTCTTCCTCGTATTGTACGTGGATGACATCCTCCTTATTGGGAATGATATTCCCATGTTGACATCAGTCAAGATGTGGTTGTCCAAGGAATTCTCCATGAAAGACCTAGGTGAAGCATCCTTTATTCTAGGAATTAAGGTCTATAGGGATAGACCGAATAGGATGCTAGGACTTTCACAGAAGATGTACATAGAGGAAGTACTAAAGAGGTTTAGTATGGAAAACTCTAAGAGGGGATTAATACCCTTCAGACATGGTATTCATCTTTCCAAGAAGATGTGCCCCAGCACACCTGAGGAAATAGAACGCATGAGCAAGATCCCTTATGCTTCTGCAATAGGGAGCCTCATGTATGCCATGCTATGTACACGACCTGATATAGCCCATGCTGTGAGTGTCACAAGCAGATATCAGTCAAATCCAGGTGAAGAACACTGGACTTCTGTGAAATGTATCCTTAAGTACTTGAGAAGAACTAAGGATATAATGCTGGATCTTTGGTAATGGAGAACTCCAAGTTCAAGGATACACAGACTCAGATTTCATGTCTGATATAGATGATCGAAAGTCGACATCTGCCAGACTGTTTGTGTGCAATGGTGGCACTGTCAGCTGGAAGAGTTCCAAGCAAACGGTGATACCACCTCATCCGCGATTACCTCAAAAAGGGTTACGTCAAGGTCAAGAGAGTCGACTCCGTAGATAATGTGGCAGACCCACTTACAAAGCTGTTGGGCCAGCAGAAGATCGAAGCCCACCTTGAGAAGATGGGACTTAGACTTGTAGCCAATTGGCTTTAGGACAAGTGGGAGATTGTTAGATATATGTGCCCTAGAAGCCAGAATTGGCTGACACTTGTAATACACTTCTAGGGGCAAAATTCTAATTTTGACTAAAAGCAATAAATGGATTATTTTCTATCACATATGTGTATTTAGTGTCTGTGATACATCCTTTGAGTTAATGGTAATGATAATTCATATTTTCAAGAGTTGAAAATTTAAGACATGAATAATCATTATTAACTCATAAAATTGCTCCCGACCATAGGATCATCACGAGGATGGTGATTGATCCGGAAGGTTGGTGTACAATCGCTTCTCTTTAGTAGATGAGTCTTGAGTCAATGGTGTGGAGACACCGGAGCGAGAGTACAGGTACTCGTTTGAGAATGAGGGCACTGAGCGTGACCACCTCGAGTAGTCATTAGGGAGTCTACCTTCTCGTCAATGACTGACTCGATGCTGCAGTAGTGTGTCTGGTTCTTTGACCTGAGGTGCATCGGTAGTTCACCTTGAGGGTGTTATAGTTTGACTACACCATTACTCGGTCTCCTAGCCATATGGAACCCTGAGGTGTATGTTGGCTATAGCATGTTCATTGTAGGAACTGGATGGCATCAAGATGGAATCTATCTACCTCGATGGTAGAGGAGCAGCCCTATGATAATCATGAGAATCAAGTCCAGAAGCCCATGGCCATGGCAGAGTGAAATAATAGAAAGAGTTTCTATTTAGATTTTCACATTGGACTCGAATCGAATGATTACATCATATGATAGAGACTAGGGTTTGACGAGTTCACCTAAACCCTAATCTGATCGGGGCTAAAGATAGAAGAACTGAATCACACAGGTAGCTGCACTAAGAGGTTCACATTCAGCTCTGATGGGTTGCCACCATATACTGCTAGGTGTCACTGGTGGATTTAGGGAGCAATTAGAATGATTTAGATGATCGATCATTCTAGCTGTTCGAATCAGAAGAGTTCTGATCCATCGAAAGGAGTTTCGATGATGTCGATGATAGAGATCATGACATATCCAATTACCATACAGAACTGAACCTAATTGGGTCACAGAAATAAGGGTTTGAATCTGGTGATCATCAATTGAACTGATCTAGTTCAATTGATCTGAATGAGATTCAATTAGGTTCAAGGAAATCGTGCTAGCACTCCATTGAACCTAACATTCTTCTTTTGCTATCATAAATAAGTTGTCCTGTCTGAGCCAAAGGAGTTTGTGCTCAATCAGAGGCCTTCATATGGTCTGACTGAAGGTTGTCCAAGTCAGAAAAGGTTGTCTTATTTGTAAGACACTACCTGCCATTTTTGGTCACCTGCCATTTCTTGTTCTTTGACTTTGGTCAAAAGTCTACCTTTGACTGGTCAAACATTGACCACTGATACTTTGACTTTTGACCACATGTCATGCACCTATTGGAGAGCTGGTGCATGCCACCCTAGGCATGTGCCCAAGTTGGAGGCGCCTAGGAGTCCTTGTTGGACAAGGACTCCATCTCCTTTTTGGATTCCAATTAGAGTTCTTCTAAGAACCAACTTTGACTGGTCTTAGGTACCCTCTAAGGAGGAATCCAGGGGATTCTATTCCCACCAATCAGATTTAGATCTGATTTCACAAAGGGTTGTGATTGGTTGGGAAGAAGAGGAGTTGGATCACAGCTAGTCTATAAATAAGACCCTGTACCCAACTCAGATTGCAATATATAAAGAGATATGATGAGATCATAGTTTCTCTAAACCCCAAGGCTGCCTCTCCCCTCCCTCTCCATGCCAAACCACCTTCTCCCCTTGCTCTCCACGTCCAAAAGGAGTTTTGGACCTTGGTTGGTGCAATTCAGATCAAAGAAAGGCGATCAAAAGTAAGAAGGCTGCGCTGCTGCAGAGGACGACTGCTCATCTTCAAAAGAGTTTTGAAGATCCTCCAGATCAGATCTAGATCTGATTTTTGGAGGCGTGATAGAGAAGAAGAGGATCTCTAGATCCAACCCGAGTGGATACCGATAGAGGCCAGGCGCTTGCATGGCTAAGATCCAGAACCTTCCGCTGCAAACAGGATCATCAACAGGATAATAGGATTACCCAGATTAGGTTATTAAATTTGATTTAATTTATTTTTTAATTTTATTTTATTAAAATAATAAGAATCAGATCTGAAACATATCAAGATCTGATTGGGATTAAAAAAAAATTTTTTGAAATATATCTCTTGATCTGATCAGATCTGAACGAACCTGGACTGGGAAATCAGGATTTTCCTTCACGTGGATCCCACAATCCACCAGTGATAGTTAGTAGTATGTAGTGGCAACCCAGTAGAATGGATGTATGAATCTCTAGGTATAGTTATCATATGATTCAGTCCTTCTATCAAAAATCTCAACTTGATGGAGGTTATGGACAACTCATCAAACCCCGTCATCATTCATATGAAACATTGGCTCGATGAGTTCTCTTATGAATCTCATGGAAACTCTTTTTCAGTATTCATCTTGCTTTGGCTAAAAACTTAGTGAATTTAGTCTCGTGAATCACATAGGATTATACTTTTTCTACTAAAATTGATAGATTCCATCTAAGTGCATCCTACTCTCAACATGAATCTAAATCCACCGTAGCCAACATACACAGTAAGAACCCGAATGGCTAGGGACCTAGTAGACGTGTAGTCAAACTATAGCAGTCTAACTACAAATAGTCAATGCACCACATGTCAAAAGACTAGTTATACCACTGTAGCATCGAGAATACCACTGACGAGTAAGTAGATATTCAAGTGGTATCTCATAATGGTCATGCTCAGTACAAGTTGTTCTCTAGCAACCACCTGTATTATCATCCTAGTGTCACCATACTACAGACTCGAGACTCATCTGCTCATGAAGGAGGTGATCATGCACCAATCTAACTAGATCAATCACAATCCTTCATGATGATCCTCCAATTGGGAGCATTTAGAAATTAACCACTAATAGTGCATGTCTCAAATTCTCAACACCTTAAGAATATGAAAAGTAATCTTTGTTAATTTCTAGGACAAATCATGGACACATAAACATGACTAGAAATAGGAATGCCCTTTACTAATAATAAAAGTTTTACAAGTTCAAATATAAGTCCTGAAAAATAAATGTGTCAGCTAACAATTGGCTTTCTAGGGCACACACCTAACATCTTAGACATGGAAAATAAGATTCTTTAAGCTTTTGGCCAACCAAAGGAGGGGTTCTAGGGTTTTGGGTGTGAGGATTGTATTGAAAAATATGCAGGGTTTCATGCATATATTTTAAAATTTTTTTTAAAACTAGATGCAGCAGAAGATGTAGATTAAACTATTTAATCTAATAATGCATGTGATCTAATCACTAAACCCTACATCTAGGACCTATGACATATCAAGATGCAATCATAAATCTAAAAATTAAATCAAGTTGGTGTTGATCATATCAATGCCATTGGATCTAAAACTATTCTAGAAATCTTAGATCATATCTAGGTCCAAAAGAGATCGAATTTCTTACCTTCTCATGGGTTGAGAACACCACAGCCGATTTCATTGTTGTTCTTATTGCTTGGAGCTGCACAGCATGTTCAACATCTACAGGTTGTCCACATGAAGTTGTTTCTCTAATCGGAGGTTCGTCGAATGAAGATCTACTGGAAGTGCTAGCTTCTCATAGATCCCTCCTAATGGTCAATCTGAAAAATTATCTTCGGATCTTTTGAATGCTCTAAGAGATGAAGATTAGAAGGAGAATTAAGAAAGAAGTCCAACCATTGGATCTCCCAAAAATAAGAAAAACAAAAACTTGTAAAAATATCATAAGGAGAAGACACATCTTCTCTTCAGGACATCAACCATTGATGTCTTAAACAGATCTATAAATCTTGACAAGAGGAGATCTTCTCCTCTAGTATGTTTCCATGCTATTTCTCTATTTCTCTCTGATTTTTCTCATGAAAAATTCTATAAAAATTGAGAAGAGAAATTTTCTCAAAGAAATCCTAAGAGAAGACCATCTTCTCTTCTTTTCTTCTCATTAGGATATGATCATATCATGTCCAAAAAATCTTAATGCCCCAACAACTTGGAGCATTAATCCTCCCACACCCTCTCTCTTTTATTCTCTAATTTTTTAGTGGAAAAAATCTTACAAAAGATAGAAAAATTTAGAAATAAACCCTAAAGAGAAGACCTTCTTCTCTTCCTTTATTTTCATTGGGACATGAACCTTTCATGTCCTAATGAGACCACCATGCCCAAATCCCTAAAGTGCCAAAATTTCCCATGCCTTCTCTCTATTTGCTTTACTTCTTGCATGGAATAATACCAGGTTTCTTAAGCCCCCCTTCAAGAGAATAGGAGGTGCCACATATATAGGGGAAGACTAGGTCAAAAGACTTAGTCAAACAAGGAAGTTAGGGGGGCGTCCAGGAGTTGGATGCCTCCCCCTAATTTTTGGGCATGAGGATCAGAAACCCAACACACAAAAGAAACAAAAAATGGCAACAAAAAAAAATTATGGGCATGGGAGAAAAAGTTTCAAAGGGAGAGGTGAAGAGTTTTAACAAATTAAAACTCTTACTTTGTTTGACTCATTCAAACTAAGTTCCAAATATGACCAAGTCAAATTTTATTCCAAATAACCAGATATTGGGCATGGAAAAACTTTCTTGGGCGTGGGAAAATATATGTAGACATCAAGAATAAAACCAAAAGGTGGGCATGGGGCTTTCTTCTTAGGCGCAAGGGAATAGGATGAGTTCTAGTCCAACTAGGACTCTCCAATGTAGACTAGGTCAAAGCCCAATTTAAATCTTATTTAAACCAGATTAAATGCAGTCCAATTAAGCATAATCCAAGTCCAACTAAAAAATCTATTAAATAAAATTAAATCAAAATTTAAATCTAATTTGAATCATAAATTAATTAAAAATTAGGTGCACTCAAGTCCTAGTCTAACAAAGAATTATTTTTTTCTTGGAATTGACTTATCCAATAAACCAATTGAACTTAATCCAATTAAATCCAAATCAGTTCTAATTAAATCTAATTTAATTAAACATGATCTTAGCTTGATTGCTTAATGAAATTGAGTCAATTAGCAATTTTATTGCTAATCAATCCTCCTACAATGCTTACACTTGATCAATCATCAATCGCATTGATAATTCGATCACTGAAGGATTCTCAATCATCGATCAACCATCCGATCAGATAACATCCTCTAATATATGTGATCTAATAGATTTGAATCTAAGCTGGTAGCATAGGAACTAATTTTTATACTAATCAAAATGATCATCTAGCAATGATACCCGACATTCAAATAGGTAAAATGTATGCAAAGCAATATTCTTAGAATCCTGGCCTATGGTTATAGTATAATTCATTTTTTTGACCAATAATACTCAGGATGATATCGAGTTAGCTGTCAACACTCATACAAGCCATCCATATTATGTTTCAAAATTTTGCAAATTTCATAACTCCTCACGAGAATTATCCAGACAGGTTTTGCTAAATCAAAACACAGAGAGACATTCATTTTTTTTAATCAGGAGTGGTCAATCCCATCTTGACTCACACACTGACTTTATAAGTACTTGACTGTATCTAGAAGCTTTTCAATCCTGTATTAGAAATACAGGTAGTCTGGTACCAAAGTATAGTGAATTATTTGCAAGTCACTATGGTGATCTCAGGTCGGAGGGACACTTATACCCATTAGCCTTACCTAGCTACTCTTAAGAGAAGAGTGCTATATTGGTCACGTTCAATGAGATGTACTCCTACATCTCATCTGTATGTCATACCAGTGTCTCCACATCTCTTCATTATGAGGACAACCAACGCATATGACATACAGTGACCTACATTCAATAAGTTATCGTCCTCATTAATAACTTATCATTTGATCGTGAATAATTTAAGAACCATCCAATAAATCCTTCTTTATCAATTAAGAGTATTCTAAGAACTTCATCATAACTTAGGAATTTATTTAAGGAAGATCGACCTTTTATGATGAATAAGTTAAAAAACTATTATTATTTGATAATTTATATACTAATTTTAATCATCTACAACTTAGATGATTGACTTTAGGACACATTTTCTAATAACTTTCACTTGGACTAAAGCCAATTATATTAATTTTAAATATCCTATCTTTCACTTGAGGTCTTAGAACTCCTTAGTTTCGAAGCTTTAGCAAATGGATCGGTCAAGTTCTCCTTTTTCATCGATCTTCTAAAGGTCGATGTCATCTTGATCTAAAATCAAAGATGATAGCAATGCAGAGTATGTTGATCATGTGGTGTACCTTCAATTTTTTAGCTTGAGCTATGGCTCCAATGCTTCATTAGGACTGAACCATCGATGGAAGGTGCCTCTCTAAGCTTGCTAATAAACTTATGCCATCATATAGCCTATATAGCAGTATCAGATGCCATGATGTACTCTATATTACTAACAAAATAGGCTATGATATTTTGCTTAAAACTTTTCCAGTAGATAGCTCCTCTAATTAGGATAAATTCATGATCTGACACTCTCCTACTGTCATCTTTATCTGACTGAAAATTAGAATCAAAATATCCCACAAGTTTTAAGTTAGTTTCTCCTTATATGAGTCACTAGACCTTAGTATTTCTCAAATACTTAAGGGTTGTCTATACAATCTTTCAGTGGTTCTCACCCTGATCAGACTGGTATCTGCTCACTACCTCTAGTGAGTATACCATTTCTGATCTCGTATATAGAAAAATAAGATGATAGCTAAACCTTTATTCTCTGTAATGATGGAATGTCATTCCTGATTAAGAGAATATCATCCATAGCCAACACAAGGAATAACACTACAGAACCTTTTGCCCACTTACAAATGTAGGGTTTCTTTTTGTTCAAAAAAAAAACATATATTCGAAACATATATTCCAACTCTGAGATGATAGCCAAATGAGTTTTATAGGTCTCTACTTTTTCATCCGCGCTACTCTAATCCTTTTGAAAAACCATTTGCACCTAATGAGTTTTATTTCTTCAGGTGGATCAACCAGTGTCCATACATTAACGATCTTTATGGACTTCAATTTGAATTTTATAGCTCCAATCCACTTCTCAGAGTCAGACCTCTATATAGCAACCATATAGGTGATCGGATCCTTGTTATTCTCATCGAGCTCAACATGATCACCATCCCATACCTAGATACCAAAGTATCTGTCTAGCTTATGTGATACTCTACCGGATCTCCTTAAAGGTGCCTCTTTAATAGGCTCCAAATTTTATCTAATCAAATTGGATTTATAGGTTTACTAGATTATGTTGATTCTTTCTACCTATTGAACTTTCTTAAGTTTAATTTTTAGGCATCAATTCATTCTCTAAGAAACTTCTTTTCCAAAAAGAATGCCTTACTACTGATGAATAACTTTTGTTCTTTAGCATAGTATAATTATTAACCCATAGTTTTTTTGGGGTACCCTATAAACATACACCTATGGGACCAAGCTCCAAATTTATCTATGCAAATGTTTGATATAGACTTGATAACCTCAATCCCGAAGGTAAGAGAGTCTAGGCCTATGTTGAATCCATATCTCATATAGAGTTTTTGTGATAGATTTACTTAGAATAGTTTTCAGAGTATAACTAGTAATCATAAGAGCAAAACCCTAAAATAAGCAGACTAGTAAACCCCATCATAGATCAAACCATGTCTAACAAAGTTTAATTTCTCCTTTTCGATACACTATATGCTAAAAAAAGTCCATTATGAGAGAATCTCATTCTCTCCTATATATGTCAAAAACTCACTAGATAAGTATTTTTCTCCTTAATCCGATCGAAGAGTTTTAATATTTTTTACTTTATTATGAAATCATTTGAATATTTTAAATAATTCAGGCTAGACGTATCCTTACCTAGATAGGTCATCTAGAAACATAATGAAATATTGATATTCTTCTCCGATACTAGAGTTCATAGGTCCACATGCATCACTATGTATGAGATTTAGAACTTTACTGGCTCTTTCATCTTTTTTAGTAAAAGATGACTTTATTATCTTCCCAAGAAGACAAGACTTATAGGTTGGTAATGATTCATAATCATTGTTATTGAGGTTTTCTTCTTAAGCTAATCTGTTTATCTTGTTCTTGTTAATATGACTAAGCCTGAATACCAAAAGCAGGTAACCTTGATATTATCTAACTTAGATGTTTACTAGATATATACATTACACTTAATAGGCTATGTGAATGTCATTTGTTTATTGTCCATGTATTATTATAATATCATTCATAATGATATCATAATAATCTCTTTTTATAGATAAATGATGATCATCTTTGGCCAAAAGGCCATCAAAGATTACATTCATTATAAACAATAGACAATAGTGACAGTCACTCTAAATGACAGCATTTGTTTTGAAAATTAGCTTAACGATTCCTAAGGCTAGAATTAGAATAGAACTTTTACCCCTAACATTTAGGAATCTCTCATCATTTTCAAACACTCTACTTACCTAAAGTTCTTGCAACGAATTGCATAAGACTACCGGTATCTAATACCCAGGTAGCATAATTACATATAGAAAAATTACAAGGTGTTATCATATAACATCCTTGATGAGTAACTCTTTGCTTTCTTTTCTTATTCAGCCTATTAAGGTTGTTGGGAATTATATCCTAAAGTCAATCATCAACCTGTTGATGGTTGTGCTATTTTATACTTATAAATGATTTATCTTGAATAAAATAATATTCTAGCATTTTTATCATAAAGATTGCATATTCTAATGAACTTCTTTTTTTGTTGTGATGAAATTCTTAGGACTATTTAGCTCGATAAAGAGAAGATTTATCGATTAGTTCTTAAATAGTTCACAATCAAATGATATATTGTTAATTAGTATGACAACGTTTATCAAGTATAGATTATTGTATGCCATATAGGTTGGTTGTCCTCTTAACCAAGGAGTGTGGGGATACTGGTATGATATATAGGCGAGATATAGGGGTATATCGTCACTAAACTTGACCAACTTTAGAGCATTCTACTATCGAGAATTACTCTGATATGATATGGGTATAAGTGTTTCTTAGATCTGAGATTGCCACAGTGACTTGCAAGCAACTCACTATACTTTGGTGCTAGACTATCTAAATTTTTAATTTAATTAAGAAATATTTTTGGGCATGGTCAAGTACTTGCGAAGTTGGTGAGTGATCAAGATGAGATTGATCACTTCAAGAGATTGAAGAAAATGCATTGCTGTATTTCAATTTAGCAAAACCTTGGCTAGGATAATCCATGAGATGGATTTGGTATTTTGAAATACAATGTGGATGAACCAATCAAGGTTGATAGTTAAATATTGAGTTATCCTATGAGCATTTTGGTCAAGGGGATGAACTATACCAAAATCATATCCACATTGGTTCTAAAGAATGTTGCTTCACACATTCACCTATCCAGTCATTAGGTACCATTGCTAGATCGTCACTTTGATTGGTATAAAAATTTATTTCTATACTACTAGCTTAGGTTCAAACTTATAGGGTCACATACATAAGAGATCTTGATCAAATCAGATGGTTGATCGATGATTTAGAATCATTCTAAGATCAAATAATCAATATGATTGATGTTTGACCTAGTGCAAATGTTGCAGGAGGATCCATTAGCAATTGGATTGCTAATTGACTTAATTTGGTTAAGCCAGAGGGCTGATATTAAGTCTAATTATGTAACATCCTGGACTAGCAAAATATTAAATTAAAGAATTGTGTTTGTGTATGTATGGCATGGTAATTTATTTATGGTATATTTGAGCCATTTGAGCATAAATTATGACTATTTATCATTTCAAATTCTAAAAATTTTATAAGTCTGAAAGCTAGCACCTGTATAGAGAGCTATATAAAATATAAATTTTTTTAAAATAAAAATTAGTGCTAATTGATCCTTTTAGATGTTGGTGAGTTGCAAAATGATTTTTTACGACTTATGAAGATCCTTTAATCCATTCATTCTGAAGTGAGAATGTTTTAAAAGTATCAAATTTAAGAAAATTTGAACTAAAATCCAAATTTTAGAATCTTACTCTCCAAATAAGTTAATGAAGAGTAAAATAAATAAGGACATTAACTTAAAAAAGAAATATAAATAAGCAGAGTATCAGGTAAAATACTTTCTAAGTAAAGTTATGAAGAGAGTATCAAAATAAAAGTTTTTAAAATTCAGAGGTTCAAGAAGTCTCATCTTGAACTCGAGATGACTAGAGTTTCAGGTGATAGAAACCAAGTTTTCGTTTTTCTAAGAGCGAGACGTCTCAACTCAAAATCAAGAGAACTCAATTGTTTGAGAGGTCCCGACCTGAAAGCGAGATGTCTCAATTTGCAAAAATTTTTGGGAGCAGTTATTAATTGATAGTGTTTTAAGTTATACATTTTAAATCATTTTAAATGGGTTGACTTAGTAGCTGGGTTATATAAAGATATGGTTGGAAAATCATCTGAGCAACACCTGCCAAGTTTGGAATTGGGTGGCTTCTTATTGTTTTGACACCTAGCCAATCTTTTCCTTAGTTTATCCTTTTTCCAAAATAAAACCACCGGTTCCTTTTGGTTTGCTATTTTTGAGTTCTTTAGCAAAACAAAATAGATAGAGAAAGAAAGAGAGTGAGAAAAGGTCCTGTTCTCAGTTAGAAATCAAAGAGTATTTAGTCAAGAAGAGATAATTTAGTGGTGAGTTGGATTGAGGAAGAAAAGTTGCTGAATTGAGAAGAAGAAGCTTGTATTGCTGACAGCAAAATTTTGAGCTAGTAGAGGGATGGAAAAGGGTTGGAAAAGGGTGCTTGAGTAAGCCAATTAGCTAGTTGCCTGTTGAGATAAGTAGACTTCCATCTATCTATGGTGTTTTCAAAATATTTTGTTATGTACAAAAAGGTTTATTTGCAAAGAAAGATAGTTCCTCAGTATTTTGCAACTTACATATTTATAAACAAACATGGAAATGGGTATGGTTTCTAAATAGCTTTTGTGTATTACATGCGCAAGTAATTATGCATACAATTTTAATGACATGGCTTTGGTAATTGTAAATGAGCAGTTCAGTGATATCTTATGTGATTTCATCTCTTACATGGTTTACTTTGTTTATGTGACATGGGGCTTATTGATATTGTGGTCATGGGTAGGCTTCTCTAGGGAATGGTGTACCTGGAGAGTGTGTTATCTCAATGGAATTTTGGATAGGCTACTCATAGGAATGGTAAACCCTATGAGAATGTGTTGTTCTAATATCGCTAAGATAGGCTGCCCATAGGGATGGTATACTTGTAAGAGTATGTTGTCCTTTGATGATAAGTGTGAGAATTTATGGTGCTCCCAAGCCTTGGGAGGCTATGGAAGGAGTCATGATGTTGGCTTCGGGGATTTCAGGGGCTTGGTTGGTGCTTCGGAGACCTAGGACACAAGATAAAGCAAGAAACCAAAGTCGGAGAATCAAGACTGCAGAAAAAAGATTTTCTATAGGTTAGCCAACTCAGTCCAAAACTAGATTGGCTAAGTCTCAGTGCATAGAAAAAATAGAAAGCTGCGTGTCCAGGACTGCTGGCATAGCATAAGACTGGGTCGGCTCAGTTTTAGACTGAGCCAACCTAGTGGAACTTAGCCGGCTCAGTCTGACTAAGCCAACCCAGTGGAACTTAGCCGGCTCAGTGCTGAGACTGAGCCGGCTCAGTGCGCGAGCAGAGTTACATGAGAATCTATTTTAGGCCAGGGTCTGGATTGATCCTAGGGGTCTTAAGGTTTGGTTTGAGAGGTCTTAAGGAGGCTAATTCATGTTTGGATCAAATCTAGATCCAGAGGATGAGAGCATGAGAGACATGGGTGTACATGGGCTCGGTGATTGCTTTCATGTACTAGGTTAGCCCTGGAGTTTTTTGGTCAGGCCTAATGGTAATGTATAAATACATAGGTTGTATTAGGATTTCATAACGCTGTGAAAGCTGTGGAATATAGACCTTTTCTTCCTTAACTCTCTTCTTCTCTTCTCTCTAGAGTTGCCGCCCTAAGATTTTTGAAGAAGTCCTAGAGAATGGGGGCGTCTCCTTCAAGCCCAAGGAGGGACGCGCTCCATCATAGATCCAGGTGGAGGATCGATGGTTTGCTACCCATAGAGAACATCACAGGTTCCTTCAGATCTATGCTAAAGATCAGGAGCTTCTGCAATATGATATTGGTGCTTGTGATGTCAAGGATGATTGGCATTCGAGTCATATCATGGGTCTACAATTTGGTATCAAAGCTAGGTGATGCCTGGAATGTTGTGGATGGCAATAAGTATCAGAGCCAAGTTTTAGAGCCTGATGGTGCATGAAAGGAGCTAAGTTTTAGAGCCTGATAATGCATGGAAGGAAAGGAGAAGTTGTACAAGGTGAAATCAGAAATCTGCAGAAGAATTCCATGGTATGTCTTAAATCTATCTTGTTATTGTTGTGGTTTGGCCAATCGGAAGCAGCGAGTTGAAGGTGGAGGTTAAGAGGATTAACAGGAAGGGATTTTTTTGGGGTGGAAGGATTTGGTGCATGATTTGCTGATCGATCGTGGTGGAAAGGCTGGGGTGTATGACGGTTATGTGATAGGCAGGGAGTGCTGGAGTGCTGCAGTAGTTTTTCCCTAGAAATGTAGGATTGAAAAGGCTTGATGATGCAGCAGCTGAGAAAGGTATCTCAGCAGAGAGCATCAGGGTTCTCTAGAAAGATGGGTAGTGAGGACTGTTGAAGAGAGGCTTCCCAAAGGGTAATGGTCGAAGGAAGGCTAAAGAAACAACTATACATCCTTCGGTGTTAGGAAGGCAAAAAAGTAGTCGAAGATATATTCAACAGTTCAACCAGAGCATGGATTTATGAAGCCTTGAAAGTAATGGAGATGGATGATCCATGGAGGTCTAGCAGGTTAGGACTGGACGGCTGTAGAGTGGCATAGAGATGAGTCAGGGAGTGTTGGAGTGCTGTAGAAGCGCTTCCCTAAAGGCACAAGGGCTGAAAGAGGCTCGATGGTGCAGCAGTGGAGGAGTGTATCTTAGCAGATGGTGTTAGAGACTTCTCAAGAAGATCGGGTGTAGATCTCAAGGAGAGCCAGGAGGTCTCAAGGAGTGTCAGGAGGTCTCTAGCAGTCGAAAGTATCATGGATCAGATTTCTTCTATAGGGGCACTAGGGAGGTCGCGGTTCAAGTGAAAAATGGTTCTCCAGGCACAACTGAGCCGAGAGTATCATGGATTAGATTTTTTCTACAGGAGCATCAATGAGAGTCATGGTTCAGGTGGAGGATGGTTCTCCGAGCGTAACTAAAATGATGGCTGGTGTAGGGGTAGAAGAGAAGGACTAAGGTGGAATTCCCTAAGGTTCAGTCATTGGATTCAGAAGAGTTGGATGAGCTCTTGGGTTTCGGACGTGCCCATGGGTTGTGGAGGTATCCGAGATAGCTTTGAAGGGGTCCACGAAGTGTGGAGGGTTCGAAGGGATAGTGATAGTGTTCGAGGTGCAGCGGCAGGCTCAGCAATGCAGCATTGAGTGGTTGGCCTTGAGGGACTCGATGATAGATTTGACTTCTATGGCATCAAGTGGACTTCAAATATAGGTGGAGCTTCGGAGAGGTGGCTTCACAATTGAAGAGGAATTTGACATGAGTTCAGAGCAGAGGGGTGCAAAAGAATCGATATCCTAACACCAGCACCGGTGATGCACAGTTTCAGGTGGAGCGGCATGTGTAGGAGGATAGGCATAGTTCTGAGAAAATCATGTCAGGGTTTGCAGTGAGTGCCAGTATAGAAATGCTATGTATTCTTCAGGGAAGTCCAAAAAAAGTGATACAACTGCTAAGCAGAAGGGATCGTACAATTCTAGGATGGTGTAGAGAAGATAGCACACGTCTTCAGCGATGGAGGTGGTCATCCCAAAGGCCTCAAGGGTGCACAACAGTTGAAGAGGATTGGTGGAGATGATGTTTGCACAGGTGTTGTCGAGTGCGCAGGGACAGTGGGATCGTGCAGGAGGTCATTGCCAAGAGGTTTGCCAAGGCTTGGGGCACCAAGGTGGAGATTGTGAGGATTTATGGTGCTCCCAAGCCTTGGGAGGCCACGGGAGGAGTTACGGTGTTGGCTTCGAGGATTCCAGGGGCTTGGTTAGTGCTTCGAAGATCTAGAACATAAGGTGAAGCAAGAAACCAAAGCCAGAAAATCGAGACTGCAGAAAGAAAATTTTCTACAGGTTAGCTGACTCAGTCTAAAACTGGGTCGACAAGTCTCAGTGCATAGGCAAAATAGAGAGCTGCGCATTCGGGACTGCTGGCATGACATAGGACTAGGCCGACTCAGTCTACCAGTATAGGACTAGATCAGCTTAGTTTCAGACTGAGCCAACCTAGTGGAACTTAGCCAGCTCAGTGCTGAGACTGAGCTGATTCAGTGCGCAAGCAGAGTTATGCGAGGGTCTATTTTGGGCTAGGGTCTGGGTTGATCCTAGGGGTCTTAAGGCCTGGTTTGAGAGGTCATAATGGGCTAATTCATGTATGGGTTGGATCTTGATCTAGAGGATGAGAGCATGAGAGACATGGATGTATATGGGCTTGGTGAGTGCTTTCATGTATTGGGTTAGCCAGAGAGTTTTTTGGTCGGAACTAATGGCTATGTATAAATACATAGGTTCTATTAGGATTTCATAAGGCTGTGAAAGCTATGGAATACAGACCTTTTCTTCCTTAACTCTCTTCTTCTCTTCTCTCTAGAGTTGCCACCCTAGGGTTCTTAAAGAAGGCCTAGAGAAGGGGGCATCTTCCTCAAGCCCAAGGAGGGAGGCGCCCCATCACAAATCCAGATGGAGGATTGATGGTTTCCTGCCCATAGAGAACGTCATAGATTTCTTCAGATCCATGCTAAAGATCAGGAGCTTCCACAACATAATATTGGTGCTTGTGATGTCAAGGATGATTGGCGTTCGAGTGATATCATGGGTCTATAATTTCGTATCAGAGCTAGGTGATGTCTGGAATGTTGTGGATGGCAATAATAAGGCAAGCTGCTCATAAGAAATTCTATGAGAGTGTGTTGTTCAAAATAAATGCAATACTTATGAGAGTGTGTTGTCCTTTTGATGAGAAGGTAGGCTACTCGTGTGGAACCCTATGGGAGTGTATTGTCCTTTTTGTGATAAGGCAAGCTGCCCATGGGATCAGTTCATTTATGGTAGGGTGTTGCTATGGTATGATCAAAGGTAAACAATTGGTTTGTATCTCAAAGGAATCTTTTATATAAAGCTTTTTATATGGAATTATAAATGTTTGAAAGCTTGTTAGCAGTATATTGTGCATAATATTATGATGATTATAGCTATTTATTTTCCATTGTTAGATGAAATTATACTCACTGAGATTTTTTCAAGTCTCATCCCTCACTCTTTTTACTTGTAGTTTTGAAGTGGCTGAGCTCAAGGATTTGTATTAGCATATGTATTAGTTTTTCTAGTGGAGGAAATGTTGTTGTGATAATGGCTTGTAAAAGAAACATATTTTGAGAAATATTGTATAGCTGAGATAGTAAAGCTAGAAATAGTTATATGTGTATGTTTTAGTTTGTTTTGAGATGATATGTATTAAGGGAGTGGTTTATGAAGAAAATGAATGTGCAAAGTATAATTTTATAAGTATAATGCTGAGTTGTAGTTATGAAATGATGAGTTAAATTGGAGTGTTTCTTTACTATATTAAAACGATTTAGTTGAAATGCTTGTAATGCAGATTTATAGAATTGATCAGTAAAATCGAAAGCAGATTATTGAATGATGTTATAGTTCAACTTAATTATAGTTTAGAAATCTTCTTAACCTTTAGATAAGGGTGGGATGTGGCACCATCATTCAGATTTTGGGATGGGATGTTACAAATTAAATATGATTTAATTAGATTTGATTTAGACTTGATTGGATCAAGTTCAATTGATTTATTGGATGAGCCAATTGCAAGAAAGAACGAGTCCTAATTCAATTAGGACTTGTATGCACCCAATCTCTAATTTGATTAGAAATTAAATCAAATTTAAATTTAATTTAATCTAATTTAATTTAGGTGTTAGTTGGACTAAGATTTCTTTTAATTAGGTTAGATTTCTTTTGATTTAATTTAGTTCAAATATCATGTTTAACCAAGTCAAAATTGGAAGTCCTAGTATGACTTTTCCTTCCTTGTGCCAACTAATTTCTTTAGCCTTCTCCACACCAATTCTTTTATTATTTTCATGGAAACTCTCTTTTTCTAAGAGAAGACACATGCCCCTTGCTCTCCCTTCTTACTTATATGGTAATTTGTTGTGGACTAAGTCAAAGGAGGAAGTTTGGTTCGATTTCAAATTCTATGTGATAGAATCAAAACTCTTCCCTTTTGTGCCGCCAACCCACCCAGATTTTTTTTGGGATTTTCATGGGAAATTAGACATATTTTGTGCAATAAAAGAAGATGGTCCATGGCTGGAAAAAGAGAGAGGGTGTCCAAGAGTTGGACGGCCCAAGTCTTGCCTTATTTGGACATTCCTTGCTAGGTTTTTGAACTAGACAAGGATTGTTTCATATCTCTTTATAAAAGAGGACTTTAGGCATGATTTTTTCTTAGCTTCTAGATCTGAGAGAGCTATTAGGGCATGGGAAAAATCTAGCAGAGAAAGCCTTGGGCATGGGATTTTGTAGAGACACTAATCCAAGTGTCTTGGTGAGAGAAATAAGGAAGAAGAAGAAGGGTTCTTCTTCTAGGATTCTTCTTTAACCTCTTCCTCCTCTTTTTATGATTTTTAAGAGGTGTCTCTTCTTCACAAATCTCTTCCCTTCCTTCTAAAAATTGGAGAATCTATGGTTTGAAGAAGGAGGTTCCAGATCAGCCATCGAAGAAGGATCAGTATAGTACTGGCATGCTATGCTGATTTTCTATCATTGGACTTCAGATCGACGATCAAGATCTTGTGTGGACATTCTATAGAGGTTGGACACGTGTGTGGATCAGAGCGATGACCTTAGCCTTGGATCAGTGAGCTAGAGAACTCATCTTACAAAGATAAGATTGATACGATCTTCCTTATGTATCTAGATCAGAGCTGGAATTGCTTGGATGTTGATATAATCAACATCACCTTTTGATTATTTTGACTTTTAGATTTAATAGCATGATTAAATCATGTGATATGATCCTAGATCTAGGGCTCTTTCATATATTATTTATAAATTAATATGATTAGTTCATCTCTTCAGCTGCATGTTTTGAAAAAGTTTTAAAATTTGATCATGAAATCTTAGATCTATTTTCTTTAATTAGTATTAGAGCCAGGTACTTTATTATATAATTTATGATGCATATTTAGATTATTTTTTAGATTAAATCTAAATTATAATCTATAGTTTGAATCTAAAATTAAAAAAAATAGATCACACGAACTGATTTATAAGGTTGTCCTGCTGTAAGGTTTACCCCTTATAATGTAAAGGTTGTCCTAATTCATGCAGATCTAATGTTAATCATAAATTATTAGATATACTCTAGATTAATTTATAATTAATTAAATTTAAAATTATTTAAATTTAAAATTTTTTTAGATTGCATGAACTGATCTTATAAGGTTGTTCTGCTATAAGGTTTATCTCTTACAGTAAAAAGGTTGTCCTAGTACATGCTGATCTAAAATTCTTATCAAAAAATTTTAGATTAGATCTAAAAAATTTTATGATTTATTTAAAAATATTTTAATCTAATTTTTATTATCATAAATATGTTAGATTTTATCTAAAGTGATTTATGATTGACTATAATTGAAATAGTTTCAATTTGAATTACATGAATATGTTTAGATTAGATCTAAAGTAGATTCATATTTATTTTTAATTTGCATATTGATTATGAATCAAACATACAACGTAGTTGGTAGAACCATGTTGTAAAAATATTTTATAAATATAAAAATTATTTTTGAAATGCTGAGCCCCAACCCTCAGCCTAAAACTTAATTAAGAATTAAGAAGTTATTTGTTTAGGATCTAGGATAATGAATTGAAGATCCTAAGATACAAATTATAACTCTTGGGTTAATGGGTTAGTAGGAATTAGGTCCATTAATTGGATTAGACCTAAGGTTAGATTAAAGAATGGACTTAATTAGAGAATTGACTAAATCTAATCAATAGTTGCTATAGATTAGATCAAGAATTCTCTATATCAATTACAATAGTTATAGTTAGTCAAGTCCATGCCTTTAATGAGAACCAAGATGGACTTGATTTTCAGTTATGCAATCTAGCCTGAACTATTAGGTTGATCTAATCGAAACTAATTAATCAGTTGGTGTCTAAGATAAGTCCAACAATTCAGATCGATGATTTTTAATTGGTAGCCTACTTACTTGGCCATTTTTGATGGTATCTAAGGCAAGCTTTGGTAGACCCTTGTTGCCCAGCTATGCAACCCAGGGGGGTTAATTGGATTTTTAAAATTTTAAAGCTAATTTAAAAAAATTAAGATTAATTGATAATATGCAAGTTGTGTGTGTGAAGCAGTTTATGTTAGATAAAAATATAAAAGATTAAAAAATAAAAATTTAGTAAACTAAGAAAAGAGAGATAACAAGCACACTACAAATAATAAAGATTTATAGTAGTTCGGTGCTTCCTTTGCACCTACATCCACTCTCCAAGATCCTACTTGGGAATTCAAAAATTTCTAAACGTATTCAACCAGAATACAATGTTGGTACCTCCGATCCTAGCTATCCCAACCTAGCACACTTATTTCTCGGATACAAGCCAACTCTACACACTTTAATTTAAGGCTCGGATCAACCCTCCCAAGTTTTGAAATCCTCCTAAAACTTGAATCAAAATAATAAAGCAGAGTATAAAAGTTAATGATAATCAAATATAAATATAACTTCCTTAATTAGCAAATGAAACCTTAAAAATACTTTTCACAATAATAGAGGAAGCTTTTCTAATTTCTCTCATGATTGTTGGAGACTTGAATGAGCTCCTGAGAGGTTGGAGAACTTGAAACGAAAGCTTCTTTGCTTGAAGATGACTTTTGCTTAGGACTGAATTGAATATATGAAATCTCTTATGTTCTTCCCTTTTTATAGCCTTTTAAATCTTCAATGGATGGAGGAGAGAATTCTGGGCAAGATTTGTAGCTGTTGGAGATCTTAAAGAAATCATTAAAAGCTGCCAAAATTAGATAAAGCTAGTTGTTGCAAAAAATTTCGATCACAAGGGTCGACTCATGGGTCTACCTCTGGCATAGGGATCGATCTCGAGGTCGACCTCTGAGACAAAATTCCAAAAATCAACCATTATGTATTTTTGGCCTTTAGAATAGTAGAGATCGACCCTGGGATCTACCCTTGGCATAGAGATAGCATGCCAAATAGCCCGTTTTAGCAGGGGATGACCTAGGGGTTGCTTCAAACATGAATTTCTTCCAAAATATGCATCAAAAAATCATGGGACTGCCTCCAAAGGATCAGAAATCTTTTATACTTGCTCTTGAGGCTCTCAGATCAAAATTTGATAAAATTATGATTTTGCCCATGAAATACAAAAGTTCTTTTTCCAAGCCAAATTCATTAGTAATCTCCTCAAATGCTTTGTAATCATCAAAAATCAATTCTTGGAGCAACAATCTCCCCCTTTTTGATAATGATAAAATATTTGAGCATAAGCAAAAATAAAACATGTAGAAGCCTACATCACTTACTAGAATATCATATTCAGTTATTTGATAAATATTTCATAAAGAATAGTTTGCTTATGGTTAGACATTCAAATTATTTATAAAAATATTTGATTTACTTATTTCTTTTATTAATTTTACTTCAATTTTGCTTATAGCCCAATTTTATTTACTCTGCTCTCTCTTTTTGACATCATCAAGTAGGATATAAAGAGATTTTAAAATTCAAAAAGAAAAAGCCTCCTCCTTAAATTATTCTATATATTTTTCTATTAGGATATGAGTTTATAATAAAACTTTCAATTAGCTTATATACAACACAGTGTTTACAGCATATCATAATAGAATTTTAGCTAATTCATAGAGGTTATATTTCGCATCATTCAAATGGCATCATCATATTTATATACACATATTTACATCCAAATGATATCATTTCACACACAATAAATCATAACATCAAGTCATTAAAACATATAAGTGTTAAAGGTATCAAAAGCATTCATGAGAGTTAGGCCATCAAAATATAAAAAATTCATGGATACAACTATCCATGACCCAAGCAACCAATAGTACCAATGCCATAAGTTAGATCCAAAATATAACCAACCACGACTTGATCAATAACTCATAGAAATAACTAAGAGATACTAGATCATAACCTAATATAAAGATGACTAAACTAGATCTAGTAGAGATCACGGTTGGAAGCATCTGAATCAGATAACAAATCAGAGATGTGATGGGGTGTGTTAGGGTCAAATCCAGGAGCACGTCCTCGACCATGCTACCTTGGCCACGAGTAGAGGTGCGAGCTCGAGTAGCTGGATGAGATGGCTCAGGAGCCTAAGAGAAAATTGGCTGAGCATGAAGAGTAATCCTAGTAGAGTCTAAATGTCCTAGTGCTTTCATCATAGTCTGCATAAGGGTCCCAATCTGTGTAGATAGAATGTTACTAGAGTCTCTGAACTCTCTCCTCAGGAAGTCAAAATCACCCTCTAGAACACCACGGAGTCTGACTGCCTTAGCTACAAGATCTGATATCTCTATAATGTCCTCTCTCATATGGGGATGAGCCAGATCCAAAACTTGCCTCTGTAAATCCAAAATACTACTTGTCAATTTAGAACACATCCCTCGAGGTCCTTAAGCCGTGTTGTCTAAGCTGTAAGCATCTAAAAAATGGTAGATATGTGTGCAGTCATAGACTGATTAGAAGATGGGATGAAGTGAGAACTCTCTCCCTAAGTGGTACTGGCCATTTGCTAAGATAAAATACTTGCAATCCTCTAAGATAAAGTATCAGCGATCGGTTGAATCAATTGGTCAGTGATCATCTTGATCTGATCATCAGAGAATCTAACATCCATGTCTCTGCTCCTCGATGGTACCATAGCTACATCTCTCCTCACTGACTCTAAGGGACCAGCCTCGTGATCAGATACAAACTAAATGTTAGGAGATCCTCTTTAATCATAAGGAGGTGAAGACGGTTCCTCCTCCTCAGCTTGCTCCTCATCCTTAATATCTTTGGACCAACCATCATCAGTCTTTGAAAAACCCATGCGATGTAGTGTGTGACGGTTGATGGTATCGGTGTTATTTAATCTGGTGACTGTCTCCCTCTCAAAACTAACTCCAGATCTCCTAAACACTAATGAGAGAGCCATACCATATGGAAGATGTGCCTTAGACCTATTCAAGGTCTCTCTTATCATCTCAATCATCAAAATAGGGAGGTTAAAGGGGATCTCTGTAATCACATGATACGTGATGCATATATCCCTACCAGATAATGAATCATGCCTACCACTCCTAGGGACAAATAACTTGGTAACCATGGTGTGTAGCACTCTCATTTCAGCAGAAAGAATCTTGGCCTCTAATTTATTTAAATTTTCTTCAAAATCTCTTCCCAAGATGGCTCTCAGTCCCTCTTCTTTATGGGTAAGTTTCATTTTCTTGTAGCCCTCACAAGATAATCTTAGAATTTCCCCTAAGTGAACTGGATCAAGAATAATCTCAATACCTTTAACAATAGATTTTACTGTTCCATTGAAGTATCCCAAATTCAGATAAAATTCTCTAACTAAATCTACATATGTAGCTTCTTTCAACTTGCAAAAGTAATCCCATCCTTGCCTTTTAATCTTTGACACAAAAAAAAATCCTTCTTTTTCAAAGAAACCAAAATCTACATTCTTTCCCAATTCAAGCTTTCTATCAAATAGAGGGATCTTACTTGGAGTGAAAGGAGACTGTGAAGCATGTTTGGGAGTAGAGGTTGGATCAGGAGAGGGCTCGGGTGCCATTCTTTTCTAACGGGCTTCTTCCTGCAAGCAATGGACTGACTTCCTTCTTTGCGGTAAATTCATCTTGGATGCTATTCCAACCAATAGAAGCCTTAATCCCACTCAAGAGAGTCAAGAAAAAATGGAATGGAGAAGATTTGAGAAGAAGAGGAAGGATTTTGAGAGATATAGCCAATGGTGGGTTTTAGGGCAAAGATTTGCTAGAATCCTTCAATCCGTCTAAATAGAAAGAAAGTAGGAAGAGATTTGGCTCCTTAAGGGACGATTTTAAGGAGAGAATTTAGGTAGGAAAGGGGATTTTGAGAGATTTGATCGATTGAGGGAGTGGAGAGGGAGAGGGCTTTTGTTCGATTGAATGAAAGAACAAGGAAGAAGGAAACAGGTCGGCCTCTTCAATCAAAAAATTCCAATATAAAGCACCCAAAGGGTTAAGTGCAAAAATGTCCAGAATGCCCATGAGTCACCCTCTAGGTCGACCCGTGGCATAGAAAAATCCAAAAAATGATGACAAATTAAAAAAAATCTAAGATTTTAAGGATTGAAATTTCATTTCATGAGAATGATCAAGAAAGATTAGATTTGAGCTTTATTAGATAGAAAATTTGAGATATAGGCTGAATGTAAAGATTAAGGTGATTTTTGATAGAAATGAGCTTGAAATTATAAAGATGTTTAGGATAAAGGATCAAGTATTTCTAATTCTCTCCTAATCTCATAGAATTTATCCTCACTTAAAGCCTTAGTGAAAATATCAGCCAATTATTTTTCAGTAAAAATATATTCAAGAATTATATCATTATTTTGAATATGTTCTCTTATGAAATGATGTCTAATTTCAATGTATTTTGACCTAGAGTATTGGATTGGATTTTTAGTTAGATTTATGGTGCTAGTATTATCACATCTTATGAAAGTTTTGCTTAGTTTGATGCCAAAGTCCTCAAGTTGTTGCTTAATCTATAAGATTTGTGCACAGTAACTTCCGACTGTAATGTATTTGACCTCGGCCATAAACAATGCTATTGAATTTTGCTTCTTACTAAATCAAGAAATTAAGTTAACTCCTAAAAATTGGCAAGTTCCACTAGTGCTTTTTCCGTCTAATCTATATCCAACAAAGACTGCATTTGAATATCCAATCAAACCGATTGATGAATTCTTAGAGTACCATAAACCTATAGATTGAGTTCCTTTTAGGTATTTAAATATTTTTTTTACAACATTTAAATGTGATTCTTTTGTATTAGATTAAAATCATGCATATAAATAAATATTAAACATGATATCTGGTCTACTAGCAGTTAAATACAATAATGAACCTATCATGTCTCTATAAACCTTTGTATTGACACTTTTACCTCCTTCATCCTTATCAAGCTTACATGATGGACTCATAGGGGTACCACTGGCTTTGGAGCTCTCCATCCTAAATTTTTTAAGTAGCTCTTTTATGTACTTGCTTTGGATGATGGAGATCCCTTTCTTTATTTGTTTGATTTGAAGTCTGAGGAAAAACGTTAGTTCACCCATCATGCTCATCTCGAACTCCCCCTACATGAGCTTAGCAAAATCTTGATATAAAGTTCCATTAGTAGACCCAAATATAATGTCATCAATATATATTTGTATTACTAAGATATCATCATGATCTCTTTTAATGAAAATGATTGTATCTATATTTTCTCTTGAAAATCCATTATTAAGCAAGAATTTACTTAATCTCTCATACCAAGCCCTAGGTGCTTATTTTAAACCATATAATGCTTTATTTAATTTGAAAACATGATTAGGAAAAGCATGATTTTTAAAATTGGGAGATTGTTCTACATAAACTTCTTCGACAATATATCCATTTAGAAAAGCACTTTTAAGATCTATTTGAAAAAATTTGAAATTCATAAGGCATGCATAAGTAATTAAAAGTCTAATTACTTCTAGTCTAGCAACAGGTGCAAAAATCTCATCAAAATCAATTTCCTCTTCTTGATTATAATCTTTTGTAAATAATCATGCTTTATTCCTAATTACATTTCCATTTTTATCCAATTTATTCTTATATACCCATTTTGTACTAATTATTGGATAATTTTTAGGTCTTGATACTAAGATCCATATATTATTTCTTTCGAATTGATTAAGTTCCTCTTGCATTGTATTTATCCAATTATAATCTTTTTCGGCTTCATCTATGGTTTTAGGTTCAAAATGAGAAACAAATGTAGAATGATTATATGCATCTCTAAGTAAAGAGTGAGTTTTTATCCCATGTATAGGATCACCAATAATTAGTTCTTTGGGATGATTGTGAACATACCTCCATTCTTTTGGAAGATCATTTGTACCTTGAGGTTGTTCTCATTATCCTTCACCTTCATTTTCTTGCTTGTCTTCATGATCCTCCTCATTTTGAATTGTTGAATCCTTTAGGATGATCTTCTTCATTTCTTCTATAAGGAGATCTGCATCATCAATACCCTCACTCTTTCTTGATGGAAGATTATTAGTCTCATCAAAAACAATATGTATTGACTCCTCTACTACTAAGGTTCTTTTGTTAAATACTCTAAAAGCTTTAATAGAAGAGGAGTAACCAAGAAAAATAGCTTCATCAGATTTTGCATCAAATTTACCTAGTTTTTCTTTACCATTGTTCAAAACAAAATATCGATAATCAAAAACATGAAAATATGCAATGTTAGGTTTTCTACTTTTCCAAAGCTCATAAGATGTTTTCTTTAAAATTGATCTGATTAGGTAATGATTTAAGATATAACATGCCGTATTAATTGCTTCCACCCAAAAATATCTTGGGAGGTTGCTTTCACATAGCATGGTATGAATCATTTCTTCTAGAGTCCTATTTTTTCTTTCTACCATCTCATTTTGTTAGGATGTCCTAGGTGCTGAAAAATTATGTCTTATTCCTTTATCATCATAAAATTTTTTAAAGTCTTGATTTTCAAATTTAGTTCCATGATCACTTTGAATACTTTAAATTAAAAATCTTTTTTTATTTATAACGTTTTGATAAAACTTTGAGAAAACATGAAAAGTTTCATCTTTGTATGCCAAAAAAATTCATGTAAAACGTGAGTAGTCATCGATAATTACAAAACCATAATGTTTTTCACCTAAATTTATTATTCTTGTAAGACCAAACAAATCCATGTGCAATAGTTCCAATGGCCTAGAAGTTGAAACAATGTTCTTAGATTTAAATGAAACTCTAGTTTGTTTACCTAGTTGGCATGCATCACAAATTTTATTTTTTTTAAAGTTCAATTTTGGTAAACCAATAACTAATTCCTTTTTTATAAGCTTTGAAAGTAAATGCATACTAATGTGTACAAGCCTACAGTACCAAAACCAACTAGTCTCATTAATTTTGACATTCATAGCTACTAGACATTGCATGTTTACCATAAAAAGATCATTCAAATCGACCATATAAACGTTACCATGTCTATGTCCGACAAACTTAATGCATCATCATTGGGACTAGTTATAATACATAATAAAGATTCAAAAATAACTTCGTAACCCTTATCACAAAGTTGATTAATCCTTAAGAGATTGTGTTTCAAACCATCTACTAATAAAATATTTTCAATATATTTGGAGGGAGTGATACTAATGTTACCTATACCGATAATCTTTTCTTTACCATTGTCTCCAAAGGTGACCATTCCTCCACTTTTAGCATCAAGCGTGATGAATTGGAACTCATCACCAATCACGTGTCTTGTGCATCCACTATCAAGATACCATCTTCGATTTTCTTCTTTGGATGCAAGACACACCTACAGGCAAAATCAAGTCCTTACTCTAGGTACCCAAGTTTTCTTAGATCCTTTAAGGTTAGTCATAATAGTTCCTTTTGGAATCCATATTTCTTTACATTTAAATTGTTAGAGAAACATGTATAAGATTTGTATCCTAGTTTACCACATTTAGAGCAAGTAACATTTGAAAATTTTTTACTTTATGAATCTATAAAAATATTTTTTAGAAATTTTTATTTTCTTAGGGAGTTATAGCCTAGACCAGCCTCATCATAAATGGCCTTTTGATTTTCAAGAATCATATGAAGTTTATTTGAACTTAAAGTAAAATTTTCAACTATCAGTTTTAGCTTGTCGATTTCATTTTTCAAATTTAGATTCTCTTGAGTTAAGACTAGTTTCTCACTTAGGATAATTTTATTTTCTTTTAGCAAGACTTGATTCTTAAATTTTAGATCATTATTTTTAGTTTCTAATTTCTTTAAATCATCTACTAAAACATAGAAGGCTTTTTGAAGTTCTTCGAATGTAAATTCATTTGAGATTTCAGCACTTACCTCATTTTTATGTGCCATAAGGCACAGGTTGGTGTGTTCATGAGCTTCTTCCTCTTCGAAGCTTGAGTCGTCACTATCACTTCATGTTGCCACCACAGCTTTTTTTGTATATTTCTTAGGAACCGTTTTAAGTTGAGGATATTCAAACCTAAAAAATCCTGGCTTCTTACATTCATAGTAAATAAGGGGCTGCTCCCTATCCTTTTCCTTGCTATGCTCCCCTTGGGTAGATAGCCTCTTCCTCATCCTTTGTTTTCTCTTCAAAAATCTCTTGAACTTTCTTATGATGAGGGCTATTTCTTCATCTTATTCTTCATATTCCATTTTATTGGATTTCTCATCTTGTTGAGTGGTGGATTTAAGAGCTATTATCTTCTTCTTCTTGATGTTGTTTCATACTTAGCTTGTGCATCATTAGTGATCCTAGAAGCTCCTCCAAGGATAAAACATTCAGATTTTTGACTTCTTGGAATGCAATCACTTTGGCCTCCCATGTTCTTGGTAAAGATCTAAAAATTTTTCTCATAAGGTCACTATTAGAATAAGACTTGCCAAGATTTTTAAGACTATTTATAATATCCATAAATCTAATAAATATTTTAGTTATTTTTCTCATCATGTTCCATTTTAAAAAGTTCATATTTATGCACAAGCATGTTAATTTTTGACTCCTTAACTTGATTAGTTCCTTCATGAGTTACTTCTAACCTATCCCATATTTTCTTAGCCGATATGCATGTAGAAATGCGATTAAATTCATTAGCATCTAAAGCACAATATAAAACATTCATGGCACTTGCATTGAGTTGAGCCATTTTCTTATTAATCTGATTCCATTCTTTTTTGGGTTTGGTTGATTCCACAGCATCAATTTTCTTAGTGGATGTGTGTGATCCATTAACAATGATACTCCACATATCATAGTCAAGTGCTTGTATAAATATTTTCATCCGAGCTTTTCAATAGGTATAGTTTGATCCATTGAAAAGTTGAAGTCGGTTAGTGGACTACCCCTCGACTAGAAAAATACTATCTTGGGTTGTCATAGATCTTTAGCTCTTAAATGGTTAAATCAAAGTAGGACTAAAGCACCGAACTCTAATACCACTTGTTGCCCTGCTATGCAATCCAAGAGGGGGGATGAATTTGATTTTTAAAATTTTAAAGCTAATTTAAAAATATCAAGATTGAATTATAATATGTAAGTTGTGTTTGTGAAGCAATTTAGGTTAGATAAAAATATAAAAGATTAAAAAGCAAGATTTTAGTAAACTAAGAAAAGAGAGACTGTAAGCACACCATAAATAATAAAGATTTATAGTGGTTCGGTGCTTTTCTTGCACCTACATCCACTCCCCAAGATCCTACTTGAGAATTCAAAAATCACTAAATGTATTCAACCAGAATACAACGTCAGTACCTCTAACCCTAGCTATCCCAAGCTAGCATACTTATTTCTCGGGTACAAGACAATCCTACACACTCTAATTTAAGACTCGGATCAATCCTTTCAAGTTATGGAACCCGCCCAAAACTTGAATCAAAATAATAAAGTAGAGTATAAGAGTTAATAATAATCAAATACAAATATAGCCCTCTTAATGAGCAAATAAAATATTAAGAATGCTTTTCACAATAATGGAGAAAACTCTTTTGATTTTTCTTAAGATTGTTGGAGACTTGAATGAGCTCTTGAGAGGTTGGAGAACTTGAAACGAAAGCTTCTTTGCTTGAAGATGACTTTTGCTTAGGGCTGAATTGAATATATGAAATCTCTTATGTTCTTTCCTTTTTATAGCCATTTAAATCTTCAATGGATGGAGGATAGAATTTTGGGCAACATTTGTAGCCATTGAAGACCTTAAGGAAATCATTAAAAGTTGCCAAAATTGGATAAAACTAGTCGTTGCAGAAAATTTCCGTCATAGGGGTCGATCCATGAGTCGACCTCTGGCACAAGGGTCGGCCTCGAGGTCGATCTCTAAGATAGAATTTAGAAAATCAACCGTTCTATATTTTCCACCTTCAGAACAGTAGAGGTTGACCCTGGGGTCGATCCTTGGCATAGGGGTAGCATGCCAAATAGCCCGTTTTAGTAGGGGACGACCTAGGGGTTGACCCTTTCGCTTTAAACTTGATTTTCTCCCAAAATATGCATCAAAAAATTATGGGACTGCCTCTAAAGGATCAAAAATCTTCTATACTTGCTCTTGAGGCTTCAGATCAAAATTTGATAAAATTATGATTTTGTCCTTGAAATTCAAAAAGTCTTTTTCTAAGCTAAATTCTTTAGTAATCCCCTCACATGCTTTGTAATCATCAAAATCAGTTCTTGGAGCAACAACCCTCCCATCAATCTCACTTACCTGGCCTTTTTGATGAAATTATATTTTGATTAGATCACTTGACAATTTGAGCTGACCCATGTCAGCTAGATAAATTAGTGTGACTGATTTAGATGCTTCTGGACCAGTTTATCAATGGTCTCCCTTAATCTGACTTGGTGAAGTCAGTGGGAGGATCATGATTAACTAGTTTCTTTGACTCTCTCCAAACCAAATTAATCAAATCCTCTAAAATTATTAGGTCCTTAAAAATGAAATAGTTATGGTGATAACTAGATCATAGTCCCCCATTAAGTGAGTGATAATGGGTCTATTAGTTTGATAATCATTAAAGTTCCAAAGGTTTGGTGCTTATCAGCTAATGAAATTATCATTCATAATATGATTTCTTGGCCATGTCTCTCAGAATCGTGGTTAGGTTGACCAACCAAAATTAGGCTTAATCATTCATTGGTTAGATGGACCAAGCATGGTCATGTTAATGGATGGACCTAATCAGACCTTTTTAGTAGAGGCCAAAGCCTACTGATTAGAGACTGGGGCAAAAATTAAAATACTAAAAATTATTTAAAAAAATAATTGGTTATGAACCTATCCTTAGATGCACATGGATTGACCAACCAAAGTTGGGCTTGTATACAGTCTATGTGGATTCTATAGTACCTACTAAGGAGTTAGGATATTTCCTCGAATTGGAGGTAGAGGTACCAATTCGAATAACATAGTGAAAGAATCTTTTGATTAAAGTCCAAATCTTTAGGTTTAATAAATCATTTACTAATTAAGTTTTGGTTTTCTTTTGTGCAATTATGGCTACTTTCCTTTCGCTCTGATCATTGCTGAAAAATGACAAGCTAGTGGGATCTAACTTCGGTAGCTATTATCGTAAGTTGAAAATTATCCTAGAGCATGAATGAATCTTATACATCTTGACAGATCTGACACCTAAGAAGCCAGCTATAAATGCACATTGGTCAATCAGAGACACTTATCAGAAATGGCTCAATGACTGAACCACGGTGAATTGTATTATGCTAGCAGCTATAAGCGACAAGTTCGATCGTAGGTTTGAGACAGCTTAGCAAAAAAACATGCCTTAAGTATTGAATGAGTCTTTTGGCACACCCGATAATGTTGAGAGGCAAAAGACTAGTTATGCCATCTTCAATATCAGGATGAAGGATGGAGCTTTAATCACTGATCATGAACTATACATGATCGAGATGATGGAGCGTTTGAGGAAACTCGTCTTTTCCTTGCATGAGCAGCTAGGAAAAGATGTAATTCTAAATTTGCTGCCCAAGTCTTATCTCTCCTTTTTTACTCATTATAGAATGACAAAGCCAGAAGTTAACTACCATGGGTTACTAAGGTTACTTTAGAACTTTGAGAAGGATTACCAGCTCCAAAAGGAGGTGGTGAACTTAGTGGGAGGTTCATCTTCTAGCTCTCAACTCTTTAAGAAAGAAAAGAAGAACAAGAAGAAGAAGGGTAAGAAGGTGCAAGCTCAGACTGGGACATCTGTGTAGGACCAAAACAACAAATCCAAGCCCGATAAGAGTCAAGTGGAGTGCTTCTTCTGCAAGAAGCAGGAGCACCAAAAGATGAACTATCCTCAATACATTGCCTTCCTGAATCCGAATAGACCAAGAAAGAAGCAAGCAGTTGCTGGGCAAGGTATTTATATGGTAACTTCTTATAATTTCTTTATTTGTGATATAACTGATTGGGTATTGGATACCAGTAGCCCTTACCATATTTGTAATTCATTGCAGTGGTCATAAGTCAGTAGGAGATTCGAGCAAGGTGAGAGGTTCCTGAATGTTGAAGATGGAAGATCAGCTCCAGTTCTAGCATTAGAAATCTTAAAACTTCTATTTGGATCTCATATAATTATTCTTACTGATTGTCACTTTTGTCCTAGTTTCTTTTTGAATATCATCTCTGTAGGCTTTTTGGCCAAAATCAATTATGAGATTTCAATAAAAAAAAAATTGTATTATCATTTTGAATAGTATTACTATATATTTTGGACATCTAAATAGTGGCATATACATGTTATTATAACCTATTAATATAGTCTACTCTACTGGCAAGCATCCTAAATTAGATAATGTATCTGATATCTACTTATGGCACTATAGGCTAGGTCACATTAACAAGAATAGGATAAATAGGTTGACTCCAGAGGGAATCCTCGAAGTCAGTGATTGTAAATTATTTCCAACTTGTGAGTCTTATCTTCTTGAAAAAATGATCAAGTCATCTTTTACTAGAAAAGGTGAGAGAGCCATTGAGCTCTTAGATTTAGTACATACTGATGTTTGTGAGCCTATGAGCACAAGCGCTAGAAGTGGATATTTCTACTTCATTGCTTTCATAGATAATCTATCAAGGTATGGATATGTCTATCTGATGAAATACAAATCGGATTCATTTGAAATATTCAAATGATTCCAAAATGAAGAAGAAAAATAAACTGAAAAGAGTATTAAAAGTCTTCAATCTGACCGAGAAGGTGAATACCTTCATGGTGAATTGCTTACATATCTAGGAAAAAAGGAGATTCTCTTCCAATGGACTCCTCTAGGGACACCATAGCATAATGGTGCATTTGAAAGAAGAAATCGGACTCTATTAGATATGATCCAATCCATGATGGATTTTGCCAGCTTGTCGATATCGTTTTGGAGATATGCACTCGAATTAGCTTGCTATCTATTAAATAGAATTTCAAGTAAGTCTGTAATTAAAACTCCATATGAGATATGGATAGGTTGTAAGCCAGTACTCTCACACCTTAGGATCTAGGGGTGCCCGGCTGACATCAAATGGTTAATCACAGATAAACATGAACTTAGGTCTGACAAGTGCACCTTCATAGGGTACCCCAAAGAAACTAAAGGATATAATTTCTACCATGTTGATGAACAAAAGATATTTGTCAGCCTTAAAATAATTTTTTTAAAAAAAGAGTTTCTTGGTGAAGGAATTGTTGCCTCTGAGGTTGAACTTAGGAAAGCTCAATAGATAGAAAAGTCAACACCAGTAGCCGAACCTAAATTAGATTTGATCAAATCAAATTCGGAACCTAGTGTACTTGCACTATTAAGGTGATCTAGTAGAGTACCATGTTAGCTAGATAGATACTATGATTTCTTAGATCAAAATGGTGATCCTATCAAGCTCGATAAGAACGATGAGGATCTGATCATCTATATGGATGCAATGCAGAGACTTGATTCCAAGAAATGGCTTGAGGCCATAAAATTCGAAATGGAGTCTATGAAGGTCAATGATATGTGGGCATTGGTTGACCCACCTGAAGGGGTTAAATGCATTGGGTGTAAGTAGGTCTTCAAAAGAAAGAGGGGTGCAGATGGAAAGGTGGAGACCTATGAAGCCCATCTAGTTGCTAAGGGATATCATCAATGTTATGGTATTGACTATGATGAGATATTCTCTCCTATGGCAATGCTCAAATTCATTCGGATAATGCTTGCGATAGCTGCCCATCTGGACTATGAGATCTAGTAGATGGATATGAAGACAGCTTTTCTGAATGGAGAGCTAACCAAAGTGGTGTATATGATACAACCTTAGGGGTTTACATCCATAGATAAGTTTAAGATGTGCAAGCTTCATAGATCCATTTATGGATTGAAGCAAACATCTCGGAGTTGGAACATGTATTTTGATAAGATGATCAAAACGTATAGCTTCATTAAGAACGAAGAAGAGCCCTGCATTTATAAATGGGCAAATAGTCTAGGAGTGGTATTCCTTATCTTGTATGTGGATGATATTCTCTTAATCGAGAATAACATCCCCACACTGTAAGGAATAAAAGAATAGTTGTCATCTCAGTTCTCCATGAAGAACTTGGGTGAAGCATCCTACATCCTAGGGATGAAGATCTATAGAGATAGATCTAAGAGAATGCTTGGGTTATCCCAGTCCACGTACATAGATATCATGCTGAAGAGGTTCATCATGGAGAATTTAAAAAAGGACTATCTTCTAATAGGCCAAAAAATTTCTCTCTCTAAGAAGGGTTGTCCGATAACTCATAAAGAGAGAGAGCGTATGAATAGAATCCCATATGCTTCGGTAGTGGGATCTATCATGTACGCCATGACATGTACGAGATCAGAAGTGGCATACTCACTAGGAGTAGTGAGCAGATACCAATCTGATCTAGGAGAGAATCACTAGAAGATGGTAAAAACCATCCTTAAGTATTTGAGAAATACTAAAGACCATTGGTTGATCTATGATGAGTCAGATTTGAAATAAGTAGGATTTGGTGACTCTAGCTTTCAATCTAACGATGATGACAGTAAAACGTGTCAGCTTATATCTTTAACCTAAATGATGGAGCCATCTGCTGGAAGAGTTTCAAGCAGCACACCATGGTGGACTCTATATGCGAGTTAGAGTACATCGCAGCATCAGATGCTATGATGGAAGCTATGTTGCTAAGAAAGTTCATCACCGAGCTCAGAGTAGCACCATTCCTTGATGGTCTAGTCCTACTCTACTGCGATAGCACTATTGCCATTGCTCAGGTGAAGAAACCTAAGGCACACCAGTGGATGAAGCACATACTGTGCCACTTTCACCTAGTCCAGGAGATAATGGATCGAGGTGACATCTTCAGAATATCGAGGTGACATCGACCTTTTATGCACTGTTGAGAGTTCCGAACTTCTCCACCAGTTGAACTTCTCCCAGACTTCTTCTTCGGCCGAACTTTTTCATCAGTTGAACTTCTTCCAGACTTCTCCTTAGTCATACTTCTCCATCAGCCGAACTCCTCTTAGACTTCTCCTTCAGTCGAACTTCTCCACCAGTCAAACTTCTTTTGAACATCATCTTCAGCCGAACTTCTTCATCTGTCGAACTTCTTTCAGACTTCTCCTTTAGCCAGACTTCTCCACCAGTTGAACTCCTTCTAGACTTCTCCTTCAACTGGACTTCTCCACTTGTAGAACTCCTTTCGGACTTCTACTTTCGTCGAATTTCTTTCGAACTCCTTTCGTCTGCCTAGAAGGATCTCAGCACCGACTCTCAATATGGAGAATAACAACCCATGCATAGCTAATCTTGAGAACCTCCAAGCTCCTCTGGAATAATATCAGTGAGGGACGCTCCATCGCCTACAGTCATCCCATCCGAACTCTAGTTGGCATGTCACGACAACAAACACTACCCTCTATAATAAACTCCATGAGGCCCTGAATGGTCCACTACTAAGTAGTTATGGCTATCACTATTAGTTTATTATAGACTCTGACTATATAAGAGATCCTTCAGATATGCTTTCTTCTAGAAGCTCTCTTCTCTCTCTCAACATTCTACTACTTTCTTTCTTGAGCACTCCATTTTTATTGGCCGAGAGAGCTGACTTGATTGTTGGAGGGTCTTACCAGAGCCACCAACCCTGACTCTGGTCGAGACTGATTTTGCAAGTCAACAACAACAATCCCCTCTTTCTCGGCTTTAGCATGAATCTCGATGTCAACCAAATTTCGCACCAATAGGATTGGCACTAGAGGAAGGGACCCCTTTCTCTTGGGGTTTTCTTGTTCTTAAAGGAGTGCTCAATAGAGATCTCTCTCTTCTTCTCCTTCAGAGTTCTTCTTTCCCAGTCGATCTCTTGAGGATGCCTTCTAGAAAGGCTTCCATCCGATGGTCGATCACCTCCATGGCTAGATCTCATGCAGATCTACCTGCCCCCATCTCATCCCTAGCATCTCAAGTTTTACCGACAGTAGTGGTGGATGCAGAGCAATTTAACCTACTGGTCTAGTAAGTTAGGGGCCTCACTGAAGTAGTGTAGGCCATGCAGTAGCAGTGGCCTTTGATGTTGACCCAATCAGAGTAAGCTTCTTCGAAACCCCAAGATCCAGTCGAGGGACGATCGACTTGGGCGAGTCGATCAGTAAGCTCTGAGAGAGAGAAGCAGATGGTAGAGAGCCCCTACTCCGATCATGATTCTACCCCTAGAGGGACTTTGTCCCCATTTAATAAGAAGACTTTGGAGATCCATGACCGTAAGAATCTCCTGAATCAAAAACTACAAGAAATGAATCAGTGGATTGAGAAACTTCGCCACACTCCCTCCTCTTATGATAATGGTATCTACACTGACCCTCCCTTCTTCGAGAAAATTATGCAGGAACCCATCCCATCCAACTTCAAGCTTTCCAAGTTCAAGAGCTACGATGGTACTACCAATCCGATCGACCATCTAGAGGCCTTCCAAATAATGATTCTACTTCATGGCGCTCCAAATGCCATCCTATGCTGGGCTTTCCCATCAATCCTGAAGGGAGTAGTGAGGAACTGGTACTCGACTCTTAAATCAGGTACTACCTTTTTTTTCGATCAAATGAGTCATCAGTTTGCAACTTATTTTGTCAGCAGTCGATGTCCTTGACGAGGCTCGAACTTCCTCATCAACATTAAGTAGAAGGAGAGAGAATCAATATGGGCCTATATTACCCATTCAACACCACTGCACTCGAGGTCTGAAACTTGGACCAATCTATCACAATGGCCGTACTGAATGGTGGCCTTCAGAAGAATGATCTGCTGTTATCCTTAGAGAAGAAGTATCCTAGGGATTTTGCTAATATGTTGGCTCGGGCTGAAGGTTATGCCCGAGTAGAAGAGGCCTTCAAGGAGAGTAGCGAGCAAGTGAATCAAGTATGCCTACTACGGATGAAAAGTTGGATGAAGCTCGGCCGTGGTCCCGAACTTTCTCCAAGCAGAAGCGAGCCCAAACTCCTCCTCGAACTCAAAATCAAAGAAGCTCGGATAGAAAGGCACGGTGGGGCTCCTCCCTTAGAAGGTTCCATAACTATGCTCCCCTCAATGATCCAAAAATCCAAGTACTGATAAAAATCAAAGAGCAGCTACCAAGGCTGGAGAGGATGCGCACTCATCCTGGCAAGCACAATCCCAACAAATACTATTTCTATCATCATGACTATGATCATGATACTGAGGAGTTCATTTAGCTCCAAGATGAGATTGAAGAGCTCATCAGGCGAGGCCGGCTTGGTCGATTTCTATGATGTTGGCCTGAGGGAAAAGAAGATCGGCCAAAGGCACTACCATAATTAGAACCATCAAGGAGGGTGGAACAATAAGAAGATCGATCACCTCTCGACATCATCAACACCATCTCCGAAGGACTTCAACAAAAGGAGGCCGGCGGATCTGGGGGACCAGCAAAGAGGTAGAGAACTGAGGAGCCCCTAACTTTCACTAAAGCAGATGCATCGAAGTTCAATTCCCACATAACAACATGATTGTAATTGCTTTAAATATTGTAGATTATGATGTATGTCGTATTCTTGTTGATAATGAAAGTTCGGCCAATGTCTGATTTTATGATGCTTTTTTCAAAATGTCTATACCTAATAGCTAGCTTGGATCAATGAACTCTCCATTGGTAGGCTTCACTGATGATGCGGTACCAGTTGGAAGCGTAATAACTTTGGTTGTGGCTACAGGATAATATTCGAGACAGTCCAGGACATAGGTGGACTTTCTAATAGTAAAAGCTCTATCGACTTACAACGCAATTCTCGGCCGACCTGGTCTAAATGCACTTCAAATAATGGTGTCGACCTACTATTTAAAAATGAAGTTTCCAACAAGCTATGGGATCAGAGAAGTCAGAGAAGATTAAGCTATAGCAAAACATTGCTATTCAATTATCTTGTAGAGGGGTGAGCAGTCAGATCCTTGTCCGATTGATGGGTTGGATGTCCATGATGATCTAACTAAAGAGCGAGGTGAGCCCATGGAAGACCTTTTTTTCGTCCCGCTAAATAATAGGAATGGAGGGCATATGGTATAGATCAGCTCCAACTTGGTGAAAGAGATACGAGAGCAACTTGTCAAATTTCTATGAAGGAACGTAGATATTTTTGCTTTTGGTCCTCGACGACATGCCTGGAATAGATGCTGAAGTCATAGAACATCATCTGACTATTGATCCCAAACATCGACCAATGAAAGAGAAGATGTGCAGCCATGCCCTAAAGAGACAAAAAAGTAATTATGGAGGAAGTTGACAAGCTCCTCAAGATCTGATTCATCTAAAAAGTTAACTATCCAAATTGGGTCTTCAACATTGTGCTCATTAAAAAGGCAAACGGCAAGTGGAGAATGTGCATAGACTTCAAAAAGCTGAACAAAGCCTGCCCAATAGATAGCTATACCCTATCCAAGATTAATCAGCTAGTGGATGAGACCTCGGGCCACGAGCTTCTCACTTTCATGGATGCCTTTTCTAGCTATAACCAAATTCGGATGGCACCAAAGGACGAGGAGAAAATTATTTTTATTATTGACCATGGTCTTTACTATTACAGGGTTATGCCTTTAGGACTCAAAAATGTAGGAGCAACGTACCAACGCCCGATCAATAAAATCTTCAAGGAGCAGATCGGCCGCAACATGAAGGTATATGTAGATGACATGCTTGTCAATAGCCAAGCTTCAATAAATCACATTGCCGATCTTGAAGAGACTTTCAGCATCCTTAGTAGGTACTAAATGAAGCTAAACCAAATCAAGTGCTTCTTCGGCATGACTTCGAAGAAGTTTTTGGGATTCATGGTGTCAAGGTGTGGAATTAAAGCAAATCTAGAGAAGATTCAGGCCATTCAAGAGATGACTGCTCCAAAATCAATCAAAAAAGTTTAGCAACCAACTGGAAAGGTGGCAGTCCTAAACCGCTTCGTCTTGAGGTCGGTCGAGTGATGCATGCCCTTATTTCAAGTTCTAAACCAGCCAAAGAACTTCTGCTGGACTACTAAATGTCAACAAGCCTTTAAAGAGCTCAAGGACTATCTCTATTCACCTTCCCTATTAGCAAAGTCCAAATTCAAAAAAAAAATATTTTTGTACCTGGTAGTTGTTAGATATATGTGCCCTAGAAGCCAGAATTGGCTGACACTTGTAATACACTTCTAGGGGCAAAATTATAATTTTGACTATAATTAATGAAATGGGTTATTTTCTATCACACCTGTGTATTTAGTGTCTGTGATACATCCTTTGAGTTAATGGTAATGATAATTCATATTTTCAAGAGTTGAAAATTTAAGACATGAATAATCATTATTAACTCATAAATAGCTCCCGACCATAGGATCATCACGAGGATGGTGATTGATCCGGAAGGTTGGTGTACGATCGCTTCTCTTTAGTAGATGAGTCTTGAGTCTACGGTGTGGAGATATCGGAGCGAGAGTACAGGTACTCGTTAGAGAACGAGGGCACTGAGCGTGACCACCTCGAGAAGTCATTAGGAAGTCTACCTTCTCGTCAATGACTGACTCGATGCTGCAGTAGTGTGTCTGGTTCTTTGACCTGAGATGCATCGACAGTTTACCTTGAGGGTATTATAGTTTGACTACACCATTACTCGGTCTCCTAGCCATATGGAACCCTGAGGTGTATGTTGGCTATAGCATGTTCATTGTAGGAACTGGATTGCATCAAGATGGAATCTATCTACCTCGGTGGTAGAGGAGTAGCCTTATGATGATCATGAGAATCAAGTCCAGAAATCCATGGCCATGGTAGAGTGAAATAATAGAAAGAGTTTCTATTTAGATTTTCACATTGGACTCAAATCGAATGATTACATCATATGACAGAGACTAGGGTTTGACGAGTTCACCTTAACCCTAATCTGATCGGGGCTCAAGATAGAAGAACTGAATCACACAGGTAGCTGCACCAAGAGGTTCGCATTCAGCTCTGATGGGTTGCCACCATATACTGCTAGGTGTCACTGGTGGATTTTGGGAGCAATTAGAATGATTTAGATGATCGATCATTCTAGCTGTTCGAATCAGAAGAGTTCTGATCCATCGAAAGGAGTTTCGATGATGTCTATGATAGAGATCATGACATATCCCATTACCATATAGAACTGAACCTAACTGGGTCACACAAACAAGGGTTTGAATCTGGTGATCATCAATTGAACTGATCTAGTTCAATTGATCTGAATGAGATTCAATTAGGTTCAAGAAAATCGTGCTAGCACTCGATTGAACCTAACGTTCTTCTTTTACTATCACAAATAAGTTGTCCTGACTGAGCCAAAGGAGTTTGTGCTCAATCAGAGGCCTTCATATGGTGTAACTGGAGGTTGTCCAAGTTAGAGAAGGTTGTCTTATTTTATAAGACATTACCTGCCATTTTTGGTTACCTGCCATTTCTTGTTCTTTGACTTTGGTCAAAAGTCTACCTTTGACTGGTCAAATATTGACCATTGACCCTTTGACTTTTGACCACATGTCATGCACCTATTGGAGAGCTGGTGGGGGCCTGTCCCCCTGCCAGAACCTGGCAAGGAGAAGGGCGCACGCCAAGGGTGGCATGAGCCCAAGTAGGAGGCGCCTAGGAGTCCTTGTTGGACAAGGACTCCACCTCCCTTTTGGATTCCAATCAGAGTTCTACTAAGAATCCAGTTTGACTGGTCTTAGGCGCCCTCTAAGGAGGAATCCAGGGGTCTCTATTCCAACCAATTAGATTTAGATCTGATTTTACAAAGGGTTGTGATTGGTTGAGAGGAAGAGGAGTTGGATCACAAGAGGTCTATAAATAAGACCCTGCGCCCAACCCTAATTCTAATGCAATTCAATTGAGAAACCCCACGCCCCAAGGCTGCCTCTCCCCTCCTTCTCCATGCCATAGTCTCTTCTCCCCTTGCTCTCCACGTCCAAAAGAGTTTTGGACTTAGGTTGGTGCGATTCAGATCAAGGAAAGGCGATCAAAATCAAGAAGGCTGCGCTGCTGCAAAAGGACGACTGCAGATCTTCAAAAGAGTTTTGAAGATCCTCCAGATCAGATCCAGATCTGATTTTTGGAGGTGTGATAGAGAAGAAGAGGATCTCCAGATCCAACCTGAGTGGATACCGGTAGAGGCCAGGCGCTTGCGTGGCTAAGATCCAGAACCTTCCGCTGTAATCAAGATCATCTACAGGGTAATAGGATTACCCAAATCAGGTAAATTAAATTTGATTTAATTTATCTTATTTTATTTTATTTATTAAAATAATAAGAATTAGATCTGAAACATATCAAGATCTGATTGAGATCAAAAGAAAATTTTTGAAATATATCTCTTGATCTAATCAGATCTGGACGAACCTGGACCGAGAAATCAGGATGGCCCTTCAGTAGTCTCCCCAGCAGCCCTTACGGCAGTCCTAGTCAAGGAAGAGGCAAAACTATAGCAGCCGATCTACTACATAAGCTGAGTCTTGAGGAACGCCAAGACCAGGTATACTAAGTTAGAAAAACTAACTTTTTCCCTACTGGTTGCAGTTCGAAGACTTTGATCTTACTTCTAAGGGCACACCATAATCCTTCTCACTGATCAACCAATCAAGATAATTCTTCATCGAACGGATGCCTCCGAAAGAATAGCAAAATAAGCAATTGAGCTCACCAAATTTGACATCAACTACCAGCCATGACCATCGATCAAAGCCTAAATTTTGGCAGATTTTATAGTTGAATGCACTATTTTGGATGAAACCGAGCTAGAATGGAATGAAGTCAATGTTCCTTGATTACAATCGATTTCCTCTGAGGAAAGAGCCGACCTCCCTAAAGATTTCTGGGCCCTATATGTAGACGTCTCATCCAATGCTTCTGGTGCAGGCATAGGACTAATCTTGGTTAATCCAAAAGGAGTCATTGCTGCATATGTGCTATGCTTTGAATTTTCTACCATAAATAACGGGGCCGAATTTGAAGCTTTGATTGCAGGGTTAAGGATCATCGAAGAATTGAAAGCAGATTGACTCCAAGTCTATAGTGATTTTCAATTAATGGTCAAATAAATTAGTGATGATTATGAGGCTCGAGAAGAAAGCATGATAAAATATCTCAAGAAGGTGAAGAGCTTGACTCCGACCTTCAATAGTTTTGACATCAAGTAGATCCCAAGAGCAGAAAACACTAGGGCCGACCTTCTCTCAAAGTTGGTAACATTAGCCCTGGCTGAGCTGCCCAAGGAAGTCTTCTTTGAAGTCGTAAAACATCTGAGTCTGAAAGAATAGTCTGTAATGCAGATCGACCATAAGCCATGTTGGATTGACCCATTGGTTGCTTATCTCAAAGATGGAGCTCTTCCTCATGACCCAAAAGGAGCTCAAAAACTCAAAAATCAAGCCTTCTGGTATGTTCTGTATGAAGGCAAGCTGTACAAAAAGATCAAATTCCTTACCACTCTTGAGATGTCTCAGGCCTTCAAAAGCCAATTTTGTATTATGGGAGGTGCATGATGGGATCTGCAGAAGTCATATGGGGGCTAGATACTTATCACACAGACTACTTCGGCAGGGTTACTATTGGCCGATCTTGTACCATGATTCTATAGAGTATGTCAAAAAATATGACCACTATCAAAGAAATGCAAATATTCAAAGGCAGCCAGCTTTTGAATTTACTCCCCTGAGTGCCCCGTGGCCATTTGCTCAGTGGGAGATGGACATACTCAGATCTTTTTCCATGGCATCTGGATAGTGTAAGTTCCTCTTGGTGGCAATAGATTATTTTATAAAGTGGATCGTGGATGAACCTCTAGCAAAAATTATTGAAGCAAAAATACAGAACTTTGTCTGGAAGTTGATCGTCTGTAGATTTGGCTTGCCTCGAATCCTCATAATAGATAATAGGTGGCAGTTTGTCGGAGCAAGATTTGTCCAATTCTATGAAGATTTGAACATCTCACACCATTTTATATCAGTAGCCCATCCATAGGCAAACGGTGAAGTCGAAGTAACAAACAAAATCCTACTATAAGGTATCAAAGAAAGACTTGAAAGAGCAAAGGGGACTTGAGTGGATGAACTCTATCATGTACTCTGGACATACCGAACTATCCAAAGATTGCCAACTGGGGAGACCCCATTTGTCTTAGCTTTTGGAATAGAAGCAGTCATCCCAATAGATTTTAAACTCTCGTCAGCACAAGTCGTGACATTTAATGAGCAGCATAACACACAGGACCTCAAGGCTAACATCGACTTGTTAAAAAAAAATAAGAAAAAGCTCAAGTTTAGATGGTAGCCTATAAGCATAAAGTAGCTAATTACTAGAACTCTAAAGTCAAAGGCAAAATATTCAAAGTGGGAGACTTAGTACTTCGACAAGCAATTGTTTCAAACCTCAGAATCAAGAAAAGTCTACTCCAAATTGGGAAGGCCCATATGAAGTAGAGGAGGTTGTCCGATCTGAAACTTATCGCTTAAAGGAGCTTGGAGGATCAACACTCCCGCGGCCTTGAAATTTAGAAAATCTAAGAATGTACTACTAGTAATTTGCCTTCAATAAAACTCTTCTATTTCAATATTATTATTTTTTATTGCAAAAATCACATGATGACAGGAAATGATTTTTCAAAATAATAAAAAATGACCTGTTAGGAACAAGAGGAGAACCTTGTCCTAATTTGAGCAAGTTGAAGGCCTCGTTAGTCTAAGATGAGATGAGAGGAGAAGCCCTTTCAATGGCCCTAATGTGCCCCTATAGTCATACTAGGAATAGGAGGAGAACCTCGTTCTAACATGAGCAAAGTCAAAGGCCTCGTTCATCTAAAATGAGATAAGGGGAGAAGCCCTTTCAACGATCCTAATGTGCCCCTACGGTCATGCTAGAAATAGGAGGAAAACCTTATCCTAACGTGAGCAAAGCTGAAGGCCTCGTTAATCTAAGATGAGATGAGGAGAGAGGTCCTTCCAACGGCTCTAATGTGCCCCTACAGCCACATTAGGAATAGGAGGAGAACCTCATCCTAACATGAGAAAAATCGAAGGCCTCATTAATCTAAAATCGAATGAGGGGAGAGGCCCTGTCAACAGCCCAGCAATGCTCCTACTGCCATGATAGGAATAGGAGGAGAACCTCATCCTAATATGAGCAAAATGAAAGCCTTCGGTTACTTAAGACAGGAGGAGAGAACCTTTCAATGGCTACAGTGGGGACAGAAAGAAGGTCTTGCTTTAACAGAAGCAAAAACCAACCTCATCAGAAATAAGAGGAGAACCTCATCCTAACATAAACAAAGACCTCTGGTTACCTAAGGTAGGAGGAAGGTCCTCGTCTCGATGAAAGGATGAAGAAAAATCGATGGAGTCGAACATGGAAGGATAAACTCATCCCAGTGCAAGTAAAAAATCTTTGGTTATGGAAAGACAAGAGAAAAATTACTTTTTTGATAATTATTTCAATGAAAGTCAAAGCAGAAGAGAGAAATGGGAAAATCAACAAGCACTGAATCTAAACATAGTAAAAAGATGATCAAAGAAAATATTCCTTCATTAAAATCAAAGTTCATTACAAAATGAAGGTCCACGAGACCATGTACAAAAAAGGGAAAAAGAAAAAAGATAAAGTCCTAAGAAGGCCCAGAACCTTTAGACTTTGGGCTATCGACCCTCACCATTACAAGAGACTGGTTTAGCCTAAGGATTTCCTCCTCAAGCTCCTTCTTCTTATGTAGACCATCTATGTACATCCTGCTGGCATGTTGGAATTTGCCTTCGAGCTCTCACCGTTGTTTTCTCAAGACTTTAGACATAGCCTCCGTATCCTTGATAGCTTGCTGCTCGTATGATAGCTGGATCCTCAATCGTTGAACCTCGACCTTCTTCCTCCCCATCGCTTCCAGAAGCTCATCCAGAGTCCTCGTTAAGGTGGAAACCTGCACTGATCCCCCGCTCATGTCGGATTGATGACTGTTATCGAGTTATTTTTGAAGCTGGATTACCTCGTTGTTAGCAGCATGAAGTCTTTGCTCAACCTGGGATATCCTCTCGCTCCAACCCAACTGGTAGGTATCATAAGTAAGCTCGACATGATGCAGTTTCTTTTGGAGCGTGGAGAACCTCTTTGACCAATCCCACTCATATCGAGTCTTGTCAAAAGACCACAGTGAGCTCCCCTCCGGGAGATGGATCTTCTCTTTCATCATATTGAGATTGGCTTTGAGAGAGCTGATCTTCACCGTTAGTGCCCAAGATTTGTCACTAGCATTTTTCCTGAGCTCGATGATCTCCTTCTCGAAGCTATCCTTTCGGATACTGAAGCTTGCAGAGTCCTTCATGTGTAAATTTCAAAAGCGAGTGACCTCCTTGGTTGCCTCCAAAGTATTCCTCCAAGAAGCTTGAAGGTCGTCCTCCATCTTCTTCAACTTCCTCTTTAGATGGTCGACTTTCTTCTTTAAGATTTTTATTAAAGTTTCAGCAGAACTCCCTAAGGTAAGGGGTCAGCGTCGACTAAAGATGGTGGGTTATGGCTCTGATTATTGGAGGGATTCTGGATAACACATGGCACAACACCAATATAAAGAAAGACTTAGACAAAAGTGAATTTGCTTTCATTTAACTAAGAACTTTTAGGTAAAGTAAAACAAAAAAGAAAAAGAAAAAAATATAACTATCAAAGACCTCCGACCTTTGGAGGAGAAGCAACAGAGGAGCTCGGCACTCCAGGGATAGCTGTAGGCTCGAGAACGATTTTGACCGATGCTTCGGAGATAACCTTGGGCTCCTGCACGGGCTTGGGCATCTCGATGGTGGACTCGGAGGATTCGGGGACCACTTCGATGAGAGAAAATTTGGCTGCAGCATCAGACGGCCCCGCTTCTTCGTCGGACTCATCTTCCAAGAAACTAAGGTCAAGCTCAAAAAACTTTTGGACCATCCTACCTTCACAGAGTTCAAAGCCCTTTATGAACGCCTCCTGGCCGAATGCAATATTCAAGTCCTTCATTTCGAAGGAGGCTTTGAATTCCATGGCTTGGGCTACTACCTCCAAAATGGACTTTGATATTTGAGCCTCCAACTCAGCAACTTTGATCTTGGCCTTCTTCTTTTTTCTCTCCTCCAAGGCCAATGTGGTCTTGAGCCTAGTCGAGATGAGCTCCTCCTTTCGAAGCGCCCCTAGAGATTCTCATTTTCTACCATCTTCTCCTCTCCGAGGTGCTCGACCTCGTAACCTTCCCTTGCAGGCTATCGACCTTGGCCCGAAGGTCCCCCTAGACCTTCAATGCTTCTAACTTCTGGCGATTTATCCTCTTGAGGTGGGCCAATATGTGATGGTCCGACTGCAATGGATGAGTCACAGTAAGATAATATATATATATGTATAATGATAATGGTAAATACAAGAATATGATGAAAGAAAAATGCAACCAGATGATTACCTTGAGGAAAGTTCTGAGGGATTTTCGAATGAACTACATCTGGTCGAGGTCAGCTAGGCGGTCCACCTCTTCGGGTATGGCAAACTTGTTGATCAGATCACGGATGATCTCCAAATTGCTGAAGGGGTCCGTCCCTAGATTATCGTCGCCGCTATTGCTCGGCCCACTCGGACGAGCCTTTTGGACAACCTTCACGACAGTAGCCCTCTTCTTCTTCTTGTCATCTCCATCTCCTTCTTCCCTCTTGGTAGGGGGCTCTGACACCGGCCTTCCAGTGAGGAGGCCTGAGGATGCGGGAGGATGAGAGTCCTCACCTCCAACATTACCCCTAGTGATTGAAAGGACCTTGGCACCTGAAATGACTTTGGGAGCGGCCATGGGGATATTTGGAACCTTGAAACTCAGGCCGTCGACCTTTTTCCTTTTCAAGCTTTCGCCTGGGACCGCCTCCTTTCTCTTCTTGGCATAGAGGCCCTTGGCGAGCTTCCCTGCAGCATCAGAGTCCATTTCTGTAGCAAAGAAAGATCACAATCAATCGAGGTATGCATCCAATATCACAAGAGTTCATACATGTATATGAATGCACTTAATACCAACAGGATCTAAAGGGCTCAGGCCAAGGTTAAATAAGGTCTATTCCTTCAAAAGCTCGAGGAGACTAGGAGCTCGATACGCCTTGAGTCTATTAGAAGACTCGAGGTCGACTCCATCCAGGCTAGGGGCTCGACGAATGGATTCTCTAAGGAAGCCCTAAGGAGGAATGTCAAGCAGTAAGGTTGGGCATCAGACGAAGAAGTACTTCTCCTTCCAGTTATGAATGGAAGGAGCACCTTTTAGCAACCCCTTCTTACCAAATTGAGAGGAGAAGTACCACCAGTCCTTTGCAGAAGGATGATGTTTGAAGGTATAGAAATTTTTGAATAATGAGACTATTAGCTAAACTTCGATCAGGCGGCAGTGGAAAAAAAAGTCGATTACGAACTGAAAAGAGTTCCGTACTATGGAGGCAAAGAAGATGTTCAAAAAGCGAAATAGGATGACTATAAAGGAAGGAGGCAGAAGTTGGAGCTCGGCATGCAAGGCTTCTAGATATAAATAAAATTGACTGATCGGAGGCAAACTAGCACGGTCATCTAACTCGGGGATCTCAAGATCGTACTCCAACGGGATGCCATACTGTATCCTAATCAAGGAGAGGTCATTCAAAGTAAGGATAGAAGGGATGGTGTCCGAAGTGAAAGGTGTTAGATGTGTACGGTAGAAGCTAGATTGGCTGTCACTTGTAATACACTTCTAAGGGCAATTTTATAATTTTTACTATAAATTAATAAATAGATTATTTTTCTATCATAGTGTGTATTTAAAAGTGTCTGTGATATATCCTTTGAGTTAATGGTAATGATAATTCATATTTTCATGAGTTAAAAATCTAAGACATAAATTTTCATAATTAACTTATAAACTGCTTTCGATCATAGGATCATCACGAGGATGGTGATTGATCCGAAAGATTGGTGTACGATCATTTTCTTAGGATAGACATGTCTTGAGTCTACGGTGTAGAGATACCAAAGCGAGGGTATAGGTACTTGTTAGAGAATGAGGGTACTGAGTGTGACCACCTTGAGTAGTCATAAGGAAGTCTACCTTCTTATTGATGACTGACTCGATATTATAGTGGTGTATATGGTTCTTTGATCTAAGGTGCATTGATAGTTCATCTTAAGGGTGTTATAGTTTGACTACACCATAATTCGATCTTCTAGCCATTTGAAATCTTGAGGTGTATATTGGCTATAGCATGTTCATTGTAGAAATTGGATTGCACCAATAAGGAGATCTATCTATCTCGGTAGATGAGGAGTAGCCCTATGATAATCATGAGATTGAGTTCTTAAGCCCATGGCCATGGTGGAATGAAGATGATAGAAAGAGTTTCTATTAGGGTTTCACATTGGACTTGAATCGAATGATTAATTCATATAACAGACATTGGGTTTGACGAGTTCACCTTAATCCTAATCCAATCAGGGCTTCAGATAGAAGAATACAATCACACAGGTAACTACACCGAGAGGTTCTCTTTTAGTTCTGATGGTTTGCCACCATATACTGCTAGGTGTCACTAGTGGATTTTGAGAGCAATTAGAATGATTTTGATGATCAATCATTCTAATTGTATGAATCAAAAAAGTTCTAGTCCATCAAAAGGTGTTTCAATAATGTCGATGATGGAGATCGCGATATATCTCATTATCATATAGAATTGAACCTAACTAAATCACACAAATAAAAGTTTAGGTCTGGATGTCATCAATTGACCTAACCTAATTCTATTGATTTGGATTAGATCCAATCAGGTTCATGGTAATCATGCTAGCACACCATTGAGCCTGACTTTCTCCCTCTGAAATCTTTCTGATTCATCACAACTACGTCAAATTTGATTTGACTCATTCTTATATTTTGAATAGATTTATTTTTATCTAACTAGAATAACTCTAGGTTAGATTAATGGTAGAAATTAAATCCATTCATAGTCAAATTGGACTAGGGTCAAAAGTTGACCTATTTGAGAGAACTAAGGGTCACCTGATCATATACTTTTAGAAACTTTTTTAAAAATTATTTTGATCTAATTTTTGGATATGTGATAGATCATGAATTATACATTGGGTGTATTAAATTTTGTGATTTTTGAAGGTGTCTAGACTGAGTTATGATAGAGTTTGATTTGGATCAAACTCTTGAGGGAAGAGTCCTAGGCGTTGTGGACTCTTCATTATCTACTCATGCCACCACCTTCTAGATTGATTTTTGGTGTCAAAATTAGATGGGATTTGGGTATTTTCATGGAGATCAAGTCTATGAGTCCTAATGGTCAAAAAAATAAGGATTTTGGTCAAAGAGGGACTCTAACTTGGTGCTATGCTTTTGTATAAGAACCCTTGCACCAAGGTTCTTTATGGAGAAATATTTTTTTATACCCTAAGGTCATCATTCTAGATATTCCACACCCCCTCTATCCTCTCTCTCCCTCTCTTCTACATGCCTAAAAGGTTAGGCACAAATCTATGAAGAAGATCCAACCAAATTTGTGAAGAGTTCAGCATCCATGCGATGGTGTTCGTGAGACAGACACACTGCCTTTAAAAATTTTTTAAAGGACTTTCAAATCAGATTCAGATCTAATCTTTGAAGAAATAATTTGAGGAGAAGACATCTAGATCCTTCCTAAGTGGAAATTGGTAGAGGCCAGGCATATATGTGGCTCCTTCCAGAATCTCAGAAAACATCAGGATCATCATAGGGTAATCAGATTACCCAAACAAGTTATGATATTAAATCTGATTTAATTTTTTATTTTAATTTTTAATATTAAATCATCATGATTAGATTTGAGAATTCTTAGATTAGATTAGTGATGTGTGCTAATTTATAGCTATGGCAAGTACACCAGTCGATTAAGTAATAAAGTGAATAAGTAGAGTATCGTCCCTAGATGATTGAAAAACAAGTACTGAAAAGCTTTTTCCTATGCTTTATTTAGAAGATCAATTTGTGAGAATAAGAAATTAAAAAATAAAATAAAATAATAATTAAAAAATTTTAGGAAAATAGAGAGAGTGTAAATTATTAGAATTTTAAATTTAAGAGCAATGGTTTACTAAGGCAATCATTTCACTAACTCAGTCAATACAATATTCAGATTTTTAGATTAATTTTATTTCATGTGACGGTGGAGTCTCCTAATTTATTCACTATCCTTTGGTCCAGACATAGAAAAACTATCAATATTTATTAATTACCCTTTGATTCAGGTGTAATTTAAATAAATATTAATGCATTAGGTTTTGTGAAACCCTCTAATTAAAATACGCTGCGTCCAAAGCGCACTAAAATTCCGCATGCATATGAATTCTAATTTGATTCATAATACAAGGTATATAATCAAGAAGCATTAACATAGATGTACTTAGTCCATAACATCTATGTTCATCAGATCAATTAGAAGATGGCCAGTAATCTAAAAGCATTAAGATCAGATTTATATACTCCTCATGAACAAAATTTAAAAATAAATCACATTGAATATTGCATCAAAAGAGTGGCTACACTTTAGCCTTAGTAAAAGAAAATTTAGTTCATGATAACAAGTTTAGAAATGGTAAATAAAATAAAAAGCATAGAGAAATTAGACTGTTTGATTGCTGAAATTGATTGTCTGTTGCTCTTGATGTGGAAAACTTGGTGAAGAAGAAGATGCTCCTTGATCGATGTCTTGATTGTCAAAAAAAAAAATAAAAATCCTTTTTTTATTTCTCACAAATCACTCTTCTCTTTCTACCTCTCTCCTCTCTTTTTCTTTTTGTTTTTGTCTTTTTGACTTCTCTCTCTCTTTCTCTCTGTCTCTCTCTCCAATTTTTTTTACGACAACAGTAGGTTTTTATAGATAAAGAATTTGATTTTCCCCCAAAATTCATAAAAAATTAGGTTTAAGACTCCCAAAACAACTCAAATTAAGATCTGTATAATTCTGCCTATTAGATGTTGATCAAACGGTCCAAAAACCGCTCAAAAGCTTCTTAAAATAACCCAGATCAAGTCGGATTTCATGCCAGCCATTGGATCAACCGTTAGATTGAATCTGGGCCGTCTGATCGCGTAGAAAGAAGGCTTCTAATCTTTAGTTTACCATTGGGATGAATCTCAGCCATTGGATCTCGATCGAGAGCTACATATGCCATCCATCAGTGCCTTCGTTTTGGCCGTCCGATGAAGTTTCAGTGAATACCACCCGTTGGATCGGATAAAATTCCCAAATTACCCTCCGTAGACCATGCGCGAGCCCGGTGTTGCGTAGACCACCGCGTTCTTTAGCCAATCAGAGCGCGCTTTATGCTGTGAAATTTCTGAATTGCCCTTCAGATGGTCCATCATGCGCCATAAAAAATGCTGATGTCAGCATTGCATCGGTGGGTTGGTCTACTGTTGCGATTGAATCGGGCCAAACCACTGAGCCAATTTTCTGAACCGATTTGAACCAAACCAATTTTTTTTTTTTTTTGAAATTCAATTTTAGGCTCGTTTGAAGTCCGTTTTGCCTGAAATTTATTTCATCTGAATCAGAAAAATAAGATCTTCACATTGGTGGCCTTCTTTCCTGCATAAGATTAATAAAAGTATCAATTTCTAAAGAAATAGATTAATTTATTTTATAATTTAATACTTTTATTAGTATATTTTTACCACTTATCACACCCCCCAACTTAGTCATTGCTAGTCCCTTAGCAATGTTTTATTTAATACCATGTTTCAATAAGATTATCCATCACAAAGATAAAATCTAGGATTAAAGGTCAAAAAGTTTAGAAAATACTGCTAACTAAGCATTGAGCTTCAGAAGCAAATTTTTCAGTCAATACAATTAAAAACTTTCTTAGAGTACATCAAAGATCTATAGCACTTATGTTCGTGATGACTAACTTTAGCATTTCAGTATTAAATTAAAAGAATAAAAGTATCTTCTCTTATCACCTATTTTGGTCAATTTTCTATACATTCTCAATTTTATACTCATGAATTAAGGTAGCTTTCACACTGCCTTTCTCTTTTTTTTTTTTTTTTTTTGTGCTGAGCATCCTGGCCTTTCCTTCACCATTTTACGTGAATTTCCACACTTGACCTAGGTGCAGAGACCCAGTTACTAGGCTTTGGGCAATCCACATATACTCTATCTTTTGCACTTTATTTATAGGCAGGTAGCTCTTTCCTTAAATTCAAGTTTCTTTGATTAGAATGTATATTAATTACCAATTTTTAGTGATAATTGAATCCTCAGTTGGCCTTATAATCAATACCTACTTTGCCTTGTTAGTGTGCATGTGCAATTAGAAGTGCTAATAATCTTTTAATGACCTAAGTAGGCTGCTAAAAGTTGACCAACTAATCTACTTCTTTAACTCATTACATTCATTAGCAAATAATTCTATCTTTTATCACTTGTCCAGTCTATCTTGCTCAAGATTTTCTTCTTGACACATGATTTTTTTTTTTTTTTAAACTTATTCTACATTGTCTTAAAGGAGAAAGAAAAATAAAGGGTGCAATAAAGGATAGGAAGGAATACACCTGATTTGGTTCAGTCTGGTTCTTTGGAGCTTTGAAATTTTGCTTGAGTTCTCATTGATTTTTCTGCAAAATTGAAAATACACACCAAGAGCAGTAAAAGAGCAACAACAAATTACTAAAAAATAAAAGAAAAGAAAAATGATCAAAACTAAAAAGAAAAGAAACAACCTATCTAGTAGTTCTGATTTATAGTCTTCAGCTTGACTTTCTTTGAATTCTAAAGTGGATCTTATAATTGAAATGCTTCCTTCTCCTTTTCAAAACTTCCATTAATGTAATTTTTCAGCCTGTGATCGTTTACCTTGAAGGTACCTTTTGATTCATCAAAGATCTCTACTGCTCCATATGGAAATACCTTAGTAATTGTATAGGGACCTGTCCATCTTGATTTTAGCTTTCCTGGAAATAAATGTAGCCGTGAACTATACAAAAGAACTTGCTATCCCTCATGGAATTCTCTTTTTACGATATGGTTATCATGCCATTTCTTAGTATGTTCTTTGTAAATCCTGGCATTCTCATAAGCATGGTGGCGAAATTTGTCCATCTCAGTTATTTGCATTAACCTGTTCTTCTCTGCATCTTGTATATCAAAGTTAAGAATTTTCATGGCCCAATATGCTTTATGTTCTAACTTAATAGGGAGGTGGCATGCTTTTCCAAAGAGTAGCCTATATGGGGACATACCAATAGGTGTTTTATATGCAGTTCTATATGCCCATAATGCATCATCTAATTTCAATGACCAGTCTTTTCTGGATGCAATTATAATTTTTTCTAAAATTCTTTTTAATTTCCTATTAGACACCTCTACTTGACCACTAGTTTGTGGATGATATGGGGTAGCTATTTTATGAGTGACACCATATTTATTTAATAGATTTTTAAATTATTTATTACAAAAGTGTTTACCTCCACCACTAATGATTGCTCTAGGAGTGCCAAAACGAGTAAAAATATGTTTTCTAAAAAATTTGACAACTACCTTTGCATCATTAGTTGGAAAGGGTGCTGCTTCTACTCATTTTGAAATATAATCTACAACCACAAGTATATATTGATTTGAAAAAGAACTAGGAAAAGGTCCCATAAAATCAATACCCCAAACATCAAAAATTTCACACACAAGAATATTGTTTAAAGGCATTTCATGTCTTCTAGAGAGATTTCCAGTTCTTTGACAGCGGTCACATGAAGAGACATAAGTATGAGCATCTTTAAATAGAGAGGACCAATAAAAACCTGATTGAAGAACCTTATATGCTGTTCTAGTTGGGCCGAAATGTCCTTCTGCCTCTTGATCATGACAATGATACAGAATTTTCTCCATTTCTTCCTCTGGAATGCATCTTCTAATGACCTGATCTGATATAGCATAAAGGTGTTCATCTGAAAATTCCTCCTTGATAGGGCAAATATCTAATTCCTTCTCTATGATATTTTCCAGTCTGGAAAGGTGGTCAGCAACTGAATTCTTTGTGCCCTTCTTGTCCTTGATCTCCAAATCATATTCTTGTAGCAAAAGAATCCATCTGATCAATCTGGGTTTTGCATCTTTCTTGGTAAGGAGATATTTTAGAGCTTCATGGTCAGTGTATATAATAACTTTAGATAAAATAAGATAAGAATGAAATTTGTCTAATGCAAATACTACTGCCAGAAGCTCCTTTTTAGTGGTTGCATATTTTTGTTGAGCTTCAGTCAAAGTATGGCTAGCATAGTATATTGTTTGAAAAATCTTATCCTTTCTTTGACCAAGTACTGCTCCTATGGCTGTGTCACTAGCATCACACATCAACTCAAAAGGTAGGGACCAATCTGGTGCTACCATAATAGGTGCCATGACCAGCTTCTCCTTGAGGGTATTAAATGTCTGCAAACACTCATCAGAAAAATGAAAAGAGACATCCTTGCATAATAATTTAGATAAAGGTTTAGAAATTAGAAAGAAGTCCTTTATAAATTGACGGTAAAATCCAGCATGCCCCAAAAAGCTCCTAATGGCCTTAATTGAGGTTGGTATGGATAATTTTTTGATCACCTCAAGCTTAGCTCTATCAACCTCAATACCTTTATATGAAATCTTGTGGCTTAACACTATGCCTTTTTGTACCATCAGATGACACTTTTCCCAATTTAATATAAGATTAGTATCCTCATATCTTTGTAAAACAAGAGATAAGTTATGCAAGCATTTACCAAATGTGGATCCAAAGATAGAAAAATCATCCATAAATATTTCAAGATAATTTTCAATCATATCATAAAAAATAGCCATCATGCATCATTGAAAAGTAGCTGGTGCATTACATAAACCAAACGGCATTCTTCTAAAAGCAAATGTACCATAAGGACATGTAAAAATAGTTTTCTCTTGATCCTCAGGTGCTATGGCAATTTGATTATAACTAGAATATCCATCTAGAAAGTAGTAAAAATTATATCCAGCTAATCCTTCTAACATTAGATCAATGAATGGAAGAGGATAATGATCTTTTCTAGTTGCATCATTTAATTTTCTATAATCCATGCACACTCTCCATCCAGTAACAGTTCTAGTAGGGATTAATTCATTATTATCATTTTGAACTACAGTAATCCCACCTTTCTTAGGAACTACTTGAACAGGGCTCACCCATGAACTATCAGAGATAGGATAAATAATACCTGCATCCAGTAGCTTGATTACCTCCTTTTTGACCACTTCTTGCATCTTGGGGTTGAGTCTTCTTTGGGGTTGGACCGTAGGCTCATAGTTGTCCTCCATGAGAATTTTGTGCATACAAATTGAGGGACTAATTCCTTTGATGTCTGCTATTGTCCATCCAAACGCCTTTTTGTGTTTCTTTAGTACTCTTAATAATTTTTCTTCCATTAAATCTATCAAGGAAGAAGAAATAATAACAGGTAAGTGTGATGAACCTTCCAAGAAAACATATTTTAAATAAGAAGGGAGAGGTTTAAGTTCAAGAGTAGGTGGCTCTTCAATTGATGTCTTTGGAAAAGGAGTGGATGATCTTTCTAATTCTTCAAATCATGGTCTGTATGTGCGTGGAATATATGGTCTGGCCCTTAGCAATTTTATGCATTCTGTTTGCCTTTCATCTTCAGCTGAACCCTCTTGTGATTGGACAATGCAAGCTTCAATAGGGTCTTCAAACCTATTTTCTAAAAAATACTCATGCACTAAATTGTCAATATCATCTATACGAAAACAAGTTTGATTATCATTGGAATGTTTAATAGCTTTAAAAACATTAAAAGTAACTTGTTCATCTTGGACTCTAAGAATTAATTTTTCTTGTTGAACATCTATTAAAGCTCCTCCAGTAGCTAAAAAGGGTCTCCCTAAAATAAGGGGTACATCATAATCTTTTTTCATATCAAGAACAATAAAATCAATAGGAAAAATAAACTTGTTTACCTTTACCAAGACATCCTCCACTATACCTCTTGGATATTTAATGGATCCGTCGGCTAATTGAAGAATAATAGTGGTAGGCTTTGGTTCTCCTAGACCCAGCTTTCTGAAAATAGAAAAAGGCATGAGATTAATGCTTGCTCCTAAGTCACATAAAACTTTATCAAAACTACAATCACCAATAATGCAGGGGATAGTAAAACTTCCTGGATCTTTTAACTTCTATGGTTATTTATTTTGAAGTATTGCTGAGTATTCTTCATTCAAATTTATTCTCTCATGCTCCTTCAGCTTTTTCTTATTTGTTAAGATTTCTTTGAGAAACTTGACATACCTGGGCATTTGTGTAATAGCATCTACAAAAGGAATATTAATATGTAAATTATTTAGAATTTTGAAAAAGTTAGAAAATTCCTTATCTGGATGCTGTATTTATCTCTCTAGGAATGGTAGTGGTGGCACATAGGGCTTCACATTTGGATCAGCAAACCGTATACCTGGAGACCATCCATCTACTGGTTGTTTTGGTGACTGATGAATTTTAGTTGATGGTTCTTTATTTGTAGTTGGCTCTTCAGTCTCATTCTTCTGATGTGGCTCCTCCAGCTTTGTACCACTTCTTAGGGTGATAGCATTGACTTGCTTCCTTGGATTTGTCTCCGTATTGCTTGGCAAGGATCCTTGAGGTCTTTCAGAGATTATCTTAGCCATTTGACCTATTTGCATCTCCAAGTTTCGAATTGCTGCTGTTTGGTCCTATCTAAGTTTGGCTTCCAAATTTTTTATAGTTGCTTCTTGGTTTTGCATAAATTTGACCATCAGCTCTTCCATGTTGGACTTCTTTTCAGGTACTTAGAATCCTGGGGGTGGCTGTTGTGCTGCATTTTGATTGCTCCATGAGAAATTTGGGTGCTGCCTCCACCCTTGATTGTATGTGTTGGAGTAGGGATTATTTTGTTGCGGCCTAAAAAAATTACCAATATAATTAGCTGTATCAGTTATTTTAGCAAAAGGATTACCTATCTGGCAATTACTCGTATCATGTCCTCCTCCACATAGGTCACAAGTAATGCTCTGAATATGCATAGCTATTTTCTTTAAGTTGTTGACTTTGGCTCTAAGGGCTGCAATTTCAGCTAGTAAGGTTGGCACGCAATCTACTCCCTGCACAGCTGCTAATCTTTTTGGCATCATACGTTCTGTCTGCCATTGATAGCTATTTGATGCCATCTCATCGATCAGATCGAAAGCTTCTTCCTCCATTTTTTGATTAATGGTTCCTCCTGCTGCTGCATCAATCGTAGAATGATTAGTAGGAGATAAACCGTTATAGAAAGTTTGTACCTGAAGCCATATCGGTGGTTGATGATGTGGACATCTCCTCAGTAATTCTTTAAAATGCTCCCAAGCCTCATATAGTGTCTTCATGTCCATCTGCATAAAAGAAGTGATATCGTTGCGCATCTTAGCAGTCTTGGAAGGTGGAAAGTACTTGGCTAAGAATTTTTGGGCTAGGACATCCCAAGTTGTGATAGAACCTGTAGGAAGAGAATGAAGCCAACTCTTAGCTTTATCCCGTAAAGAGAAAGAAAATAACCTTAATCTAATAGCATCATCTGACACCCCATTAATTTTAAAAGTATCGCAAAGTTTAAAAAAATTAGAAATATGGGCATTCGGATCATCATGCACGTGTCCACTAAATTGGACAGTTGATTGAATCATTTGGATCATCGCCAGTTTTATTTCAAAGTTGTTTGCTCATACAGGTGGTCTCCTGATGCTCGAAGCTGCATCGACTACAGATGGTGTGATATAATCATTTAATGAATGATGTACTGATCGAATAGCTTCATGCTATCCTTCAGTCGCCATATCCAATCCTAGATTGATGTCGTTAGGATCTTCAGCTATCATGTTTCTTTCTTATTGTAGTCTTCTAATGGTCCTTTCAATTTTTGGATCTAAAGGTAGTAAGTTACTATGTCCAGTACGTGTCATGCACTGAAATTTTTTTTTTAAATAATAAAAATTAAAAATAAATTTCTAAAGTAAAGCAAGGATCAAAATTTTAATATTGTTTTAGACACAATCCCGACAACGGCGCCAAAAACTTGATGCGTGCTAATTTATAGCTATGGCAAGTGCACCAGTCGATCAAGTAATAAAGTGAATGAGTAGAGTATTATCCCTAGAGGATTGAAAAAGAAGTACTGAAAAGCTCTTTCCTATGCTTTATTTAGAAGATCGATTTATGAGAATAAGAAATTAAAGAATAAAATAAAAAAATAATTAAAAATTTTTAAGAAAATAGAGAGAGTGTAAATTATTAGGATTTTAAATTTAAGAGCAATGGTTTACTAAGGCAATCGATTCACCAATTCAGTCAACACAATATTTAGGTTTTTAGATTAATTTTATTTCATGTGATAGTGGAGTCTCCTAATTTATTCACTACCCTTTGGTCCAGGCATAGCAAAACTATCAATATTTATTAATTACCCTTTGATCTAGGTGTAATTTAAACAAATATTAATGTATTAGGTTTTATGAAACCCTCTAATTAAAATACGCTGCATCCAAAGCGCACTAAAATTCCTGCATGCATATGAATTCTAATTTTATTCATAATACAAGGTATATAATCAAGAAGTATTAACATAGATGTACTTGGTCTGTAACATCTATGTTCATCAGATCAATTAGAAAATGGCCAGTAATCTAAAAGCATTAAGATCAGATTTATATACTCATGAATAAAATGTAAAAATAAATCACACTGAATATTGCATCAAAAGAGTGGCTACACCTTAGCCTTAGTAAAAGAAAATTTAGTTCATGATAACAAGTTCAAAAATGGTAAATAAAATAAAAAGTATAGAAAAATTAGATTGTTTGATTGCTGAAATTGATTATCTGTTGCTCTTGATGTGGAGAACTTGGTGAAGAAGAAGATGCTCCTTGATCGATGTCTTGATTGTCAAAAAAAAAAATCAAAAACCCTTTTTTATTTCTCACAAATCACTCTTCTCTTTCTACCTCTCTCCTCTCTTTTTCTTTTTGTTTTTCTTTTTCTGACTTCTCTCTCTCTTTCTCTCTGTCTCTCTCTCCGATTTCTTTTTACGACAACACTAGGTTTTTATAGATAAAGAATTTGATTTTCCCCCAAAATCCATAAAAAATTAGGTTTAAGACTCCCAAAACAACTCAAATTAAGATCTGGATAATTTTGTCCGTTAGATGTTGATCAAACGATCCAAAAATCACTCAAAAACTCCTTAAAATGACCTAGATCAAGTTAGATTTCATGCCAGCCGTTGGATCAATCATTAGATTGAATCTGGGCCATTTGATCACGTAGAAAGAAGGCTTCTGATCTTTTGTTTACCGTCGGAATGAATCTCAACCATTGGATCTCGATCGGGAGCTGTGGATGCCGTCCATCAGTGCCTTCATTTCGACCGTCCGATCAAGTTTCAGTGAATACCGCCCATTGGATCAGATAAAATTTCCAAATTACCCTTCGTAGACCATGCGCAAGCCTGGTGTTGCATAGACCGCCATGTTCTTTAGCCAATCAGAGCACGCTTTATGCTGTGAAATTCCCGAATTGCCCTTCAGATGGTCCACCGTGCGCTGTAAAAAATGCTGATGTCATCCTGACATCAGCATTGCATCGGTGGATCGGTCTGCTATTGCGATTGAATCGGGCCGAACTGCTAAGCCAGTTTTCTGAACCAGTTTGAACCAAACCGATTTTTTTTTTTTTTGAAATTTAATTTTAGGCTCGTTTGAAGTCCGTTTTGTCTGAAATTTATTTCATCTAAACCAAAAAAATAAGATCTTCACATTGGTGGCCTTTTTTCCTACATAAAATTAATAAAAATATCAATTTCTAAAGAAATAGATTAATTTATTTTATAATTTAATATTTTTATTAGTATATTTTTACCACTTATTAATTAGATTTAAGAATTTTTTAAAAAAATCCATCTTAGATCTGATCAAATCTGCACGATCCTGTGGTAGAAAATAGAATTTTTTCTTCAACTATTATCAGAGCCAGGTTAGCAGTTCTTCAAATCTATCTTAGATCTGATTTTATTTTTATTTATAATCTGATATTAAAAGATTTTAGATGTCATAATAGATATGATTAGATCTAAAATTAAAAAAATAAAAAATTAAATATTTTATATCTAATATGTATAAGATGCATGATTAGACTAGGTATAGAATAGTTCTATGTGTAGTCTAGTATGATCATGCATTTATTTTGATTAAATATGATTTTAGATCTATTTAATTTTTACTTTTTTTATGTTATAATTATTGTCATCAGATCTGAAAATAAAAAAATATTTTTTTAATTTTTGATTTATTCACATGAGATATGAAAGATGCATGCTTGGACTAGTCATAGAATAGTTCCATAAGATGTCTAGAATAGTTTTATATTTGATATGATCAAATTTAATATGTGATATTTTAGATATAAAAGTATGCATATGGATGATACATGAGATATATGCAAGACATGTATTAGTTAGATCTTTTTATATGTGATATATAATCCAACTAGTTTTGTAGTACAAAAGATTATATTTTTTATTAAGGAGTTCCACAATAAAATCAATAGGAAAAATAACTTGTTTACCTTTACCAAGACATCCTCCACTATACCTCTTGGATAATTAATGGATCCGTCGGCTAATTGAAGAATAATAGTGGTAGGCTTTTTGGTTCTCCTAGCCCAGCTTTTACTGAAAATAGAAAAGGCATGAGATTAATGCTTGCTCCTAAGTCACATAAAAACTTTATCAAAACTACAATCACCATAATGCAGGGGATAGTAAAACTTCCTGGATCTTTTAACTTCTATGGTTATTATTTGAAGTATTGCTGAGTTATTCTTCATTCAAATTTATTCTCTCATGCTCCTTTCAGCTTTTTCTTATTTGTTTAAGATTTCTTTGAGAAACTTGACATACCTGGGCATTTGTGTAATAGATCATACAAAGGAATATTAATATGTAAAATTATTTAGAATTTGAAAAAGTTAGAAAATTCCTTTATCTGGATGCTGTATTTATTCTCTAGGAATGTGTGTGGTGGCACAAGGGCTTCACATTTGGATCAGCAAACCGTCATACCTGGAGACATCATCTACTGGTTGTTTTGGTGACTGATGAATTTTAGTTGATTGGTTCTTTATTGTAGTTGGCTCTTCAGTCTCATTCTTCTGATGTGGCTCCTCCAGCTTTGTACAACTTCTTAGGGTGATAGCATTGACTTGCTTCCTTGGATTTGCTCTCCGTATTGGTTGGCAAGGATCCTTGAGGTCTTTCAGAGATTATCTTAGCACCATTTGACCTATTTTGCATCTCCAAGTTTCGAATTGCTGCTATTTGGTCCTATCTAAGTTTGGCTTCCAAATTTTTTATAGTTGCTTCTTGGTTTTGCATAAATTTGACCATCAGCTCTTCCATGTTGGACTTCTTTTCAGGTACTTGAAATCCTGGGGGTGGCTGTTGTTGCTGCATTTTGACTATGCTGCTCATGTGAAAATTTGTGGTGCTGCTCTGCACATCCCTTGATCCCTTGTTGTATGTGTGGAGTAGGGATTATTTTGTTGCGGCCTAAAAAAATTACCAATATAATTAGCTGTATCAGTTATTTTAGCAAAAGGATTACCTATCTGACAATTACTCGTATCATGTCCTCCTCCACATTAGGTCACAAGTAATGCTCTGAAATGCATAGCTATTTTTCTTTAAGTTGTTGACTTTGGCTCTAAAGGGCTACAATTTCAGCTAGTAAGGTTGGCAACGCAATCTACTCCCTGCACAGCTGCTAATCTTTTTGGCATCATACGTTCTGTCTGCCATTGATAAAGCTATTTGATGCCATCAATCGATCAGATCGAAAGCTTCTTCCCCCATTTTTTTGATTAATGGTTCCTCCTAGCTGCTGCATCAATCGTAGAATGATTAGTAGGAGAAAACGTTATAGAAAGTTTGTACCTGAAAGCCATATCGGTGGTATTGATGATGGACATCTCCTCAGTAATTCTTTAAAATGCTCCCAAGCCTCATATAGTGTCTTATCGTGTCCATCTGCATAAAAGAAGTGATATCGTTGCGCATCTTAGCAGTCTTGGAAGGTGGAAAGTACTTGGCTAAGAATTTTTGGGCTAGGACATCCCAAGTTGATGATAGAACCTGTAGGAAGAGAATGAAGCCAACTCTTAGCTTTATCCGTAAAGAAGAAAGAATAACCTTAAATTAATAGCATCATCTGACACCCATTAATTTTAAAGTACGCAAAGTTTAAAAAAATTAGAATATGGGCATTCGGATCACATGGCACTGTCCACTAAATTGGACAGTTGATTGAATCATTTTGATCATCGCCAGTTTTATTTCAAAGTTGTTTGCTCATACAGGTGGTCTCCTGATGCTCGAAAGCTGCATCGACTACAGATGGTGTGATATAATCATTTAATGAAATGATGTACTGATCGAAATAGCTTCATGCTATCCTTCAGTCGCCATATCAATCTCCTAGATTGATTGTCGTTAGGATCATTCAGCTATCATGTTCTTTCTTTTATTGTAGTCTGCTTAATGTCCTTTCAATTTTTGGATCTAAAGGTAGTAGTTACTATGTCCAGTGCGTGTCATGCACTTGAAATTATTTTTTTAAATAATAAAAATTAAAAATAAATTTCTAAAGTAAAGCAAGGATCAAAATTTTAATATGTTTTTAGACACAATCGCCGACAATTGGCGCCCAAAAAACTTGATGTGTGCTAATTTAGCTATGTAAGCTGCACCAGTCGATCAAAGTAGATGACAAGTATATATTGATTTGAAAAAGAACTAGGAAAAGGTCCCATAAAATCAATACCCCAAACATCAAAAATTTCACACACAAGAATATTGTTTAAAGGCATTTCATGTCTTCTAGAGAGATTTCCAGTTCTTTGACAGCGGTCACATGAAGAGACATAAGTATGAGCATCTTTAAATAGAGAGGGCCAATAAAAACCTGATTGAAGAACCTTATATGCTGTTCTAGTTGGGCCGAAATGTCCTCCTGCCTCTCGATCATGACAATGATGCAGAATTTTCTCCATTTCTTCCTCTGGAATGCATCTTCTAATGACCTGATCTGAACAACACTTATACAAAAAAGGGTTCATCCCAGAAATAATGTTTAACAATAGATAAGAACCTCTTCTTTTGTTGAAAAGAAAGACCAAGTGGAAAAACCTTACCAACCAAGTAGTTAATAATATCAGCATACCATGGAAACGTTCTACCTGATATAGCATAAAGGCGTTCATCTGAAAATTCCTCCTTGATAGGGCAAATATCTAATTCCTTCTCTGTGATGTTTTCCAGTCTGGAAAGGTGGTCAGCAACTGAATTCTCTGTGCCCTTCTTGTCCTTGATCTCCAAATCATATTCTTGTAGCAAAAGAATCCATCTGATCAATCTGGGTTTTGCATCTTTCTTGGTAAGGAGATACTTTAGAGCTGCATGGTCGGTGTATATAATAACTTTAGATAAAATAAGATAAGAATGAAATTTGTCTAATGCAAATACTACTGCCAGAAGCTCCTTTTCAGTGGTTGCATATTTTTGTTGAGCTTCAGTCAAAGTGCGGCTAGCATAGTATATTGTTTGAAAAATCTTATCCTTTCTTTGACCAAGTACTGCTCCTATGGCTGTGTCACTAGCATCACACATCAACTCAAAAGGTAGGGACCAATCTGGTGCTACCATAATAGGTGCCGTGACCAGCTTCTCCTTGAGGGTGTTAAATGCCTGCAAACACTCATCAGAAAAATGAAAAGAGACATCCTTGCATAATAATTTAGATAAAGGTTTAGAAATTAGAGAGAAGTCCTTTATAAATCGACGGTAAAATCCAGCATGCCCCAAAAAGCTCCTAATGGCCTTAACTGAGGTCGGTATGGGTAATTTTTCGATCACCTCAAGCTTAGCTCTATCAACCTCAATACCTTTATATGAAATCTTGTGGCCTAACACTATGCCTTCTTGTACCATCAGATGACACTTTTTCCCAATTTAAGACAAGATTAGTATCCTCACATCTTTGTAAAATAAGAGATAAGTTATGCAAGCATTTATCAAATGTGGATCCAAAGATAGAAAAATCATCCATAAATATTTCAAGATAATTTTCAATCATATCATAAAAAATAGCCATCATGCATCGTTGAAAAGTAGCTGGTGCATTACATAAACCAAACGGCATTCTTCTAAAAGCAAATGTACCATAAGGACATGTAAAAGTAGTTTTCTCTTGATCCTCAGGTGCTATGGCAATTTGATTATAACCAGAATATCCATCTAGAAAGCAGTAAAAATCATGTCCAGCTAATCTTTCTAACATCTGATCAATGAATGGAAGAGGATAATGATCTTTTCTAGTTGCATCATTTAATTTTCTATAATCCATGCACACTCTCCATCCAGTAACAGTTCTAGTGGGGATTAATTCATTATTATCATTTTGAACTACAGTAATCCCACCTTTCTTAGGAACTACTTGAACAGGGCTCACCCATGAACTATCAGAGATAGGATAAATAATACCTGCATCCAGTAGCTTGATTACCTCCTTTTTGACCACTTCTTGCATCTTGGGGTTGAGTCTTCTTTGGGGTTGGACCGTAGGCTCATAGTTGTCCTCCATGAGAATTTTGTGCATACAAATTGAGGGACTAATTCCTTTGATGTCTGCTATTGTCCATCCAAACGCCTTTTTGTGTTTCTTTAGTACTCTTAATAATTTTTCTTCCATTAAATCTATCAAGGAAGAAGAAATAATAACAGGTAAGTGTGATGAACCTTCCAAGAAAACATATTTTAAATGAGAAGGGAGAGGTTTAAGTTCAAGAGTAGGTGGCTCTTCAATTGATGTCTTTGGAAAAGGAGTGGATGATCTTTCTAATTCTTCAAATCGTGGTCTGTATGTGCGTGGAATATATGGTCTGGCCCTTAGCAATTTTATGCATTCTGTTTGCCTTTCATCTTCAGCTGAACCCTCTTGTGATTGGACAATGCAAGCTTCAATAGGGTCTTCAAACCTATTTTCTAAAAAATACTCATGCACTAAATTGTCAATATCATCTATACGAAAACAAGTTTGATTATCATTGGAATGTTTAATAGCTTTGAAAAACATTAAAAGTAACTTATTTATCTTGGACTCTAAGAATTAATTTTTCTTGTTGAACATCTATTAAAGCTCCTCCAGTAGCTAAAAAGGGTCTCCCTAAAATAAGGGGTACATCATAATCTTCTTTCCATATCAAGAACAATAAAATCAACAGGAAAAATAAACTTGTTTACCTTTACCAAGACATCCTCCACTATACCTCTTGGATATTTAATGGATCTGTCGGCTAATTGAAGAGTAATAGTGGTAGGCTTTGGTTCTCCTAGACCCAGCTTCCTGAAAATAGAAAAAGGCATGAGATTAATGCTTGCTCCTAAATCACATAAAACTTTATCAAAACTACAATCACCAATAATGCAGGGGATAGTAAAACTCCCTGGATCTTTTAGCTTCTGTGGTAATTTATTTTGAAGTATTGCTGAGCATTCTTCATTCAAATTTATTCTCTCATGCTCCTTCAGCTTTTTCTTATTTGTTAAGGATTTCTTTGAGAAACTTGGCATACCTGGGCATTTGAGTAATAGCATCTACAAAAGGAATATTAATATGTAAATTCTTTAAAATTTTGAAAAAGTTAGAAAATTCCTTATCTGGATGCTGTATTTGTCTCTCTGGGAATGGTAGTGGCGGCACGTAGGGCTTCACATTTGGATCAGCAAACCGTATACCTGGAGACCATCCATCTGCTGGTTGTTTTGGTGACTGACGAATTTTAGTTGATGGTTCCTTATTTGTAGTTGGCTCTTCAGTCTCATTTCTTCTGATGTGGCTCCTCCAGCTTTGTACCACTTCTTAGGGTGATAGCATTGACTTGCTCCCTTGGATTTGTCTCCGTATTGCTTGGCAAGGATCCTTGAGGTCTCTCGAAGATTATCTTAGCCATTTGACCTATTTGCATCTCCAAGTTTCGAATTGCTGCTGTTTGGTCCTGCCTAAGTTTGGCTTCCAAATTTTTTATAGTTGCTTCTTGGTTTTGCATAAATTTGACCATCAGCTCTTCCATGTTGGACTTCTTTTCAGGTACTTGGAATCCCGGGGGTGGCTGTTGTGCTGCATTTTGATTGCTCCATGAGAAATTTGGGTGCTGCCTCCACCCTTGATTGTATGTGTTGGAGTAGGGATTGTTTTGTTGCGGCCTAAAAAAATTACCAATATAATTAGCTGTATCAGTTGTTTTAGCAAAAGGATTACCTGTCTGGCAATTGCTCGTATCGTGTCCTCCTCCACACAGGTCACAAGTAATGCTCTGAACATGCATAGCTGTTCCCTTTAAGTTGTTGACTTCGGCTCTAAGGGCTGCAATTTCAGCTAGTAAGGTTGGCACGCAATCTACTCCCTGCACAGCTGCTAGTCTTTTTGGCATCATGCGTTCTGTCTGCCATTGATAGCTATTTGATGCCATCTCATCGATCAGATCGAAAGGCTTCTTCCTCCATTTTTTGATTAATGGTTCCTCCTGCTGCTGCATCAATCATAGAATGATTAGTAGGAGATAAACCATTATAGAAAGTTTGTACCTGAAGCCATACGGGTAGTTGATGATGTGGACATCTCCTCAGCAGTTCTTTGAAATGCTCCCAAGCCTCATATAGTGTCTCCATGTCCATCTGCATAAAAGAAGTGATATCGTTGCGCATCTTAGGCAGTCTTGGAAGGTGGAAAGTACTTGGCTAAGAATTTTTGGGCTAGGACATCCCAAGTTGTGATAGAACCTGCAGGAAGAGAATGAAGCCAACTCTTAGCTTTATCCCATAAAGAGAAAGGAAATAACCTTAATCTAATAGCATCATCCGACACCCCATTAATTTTAAAAGTATCACAAAGTTCAAGAAAATTAGAAATATGGGCATTCGGATCATCATGCACGTGTCCACTGAATTGGACAGTTGATTGAATCATCTGGATCATCGCCGATTTTATTTCGAAGTTGTTTGCTCGTACAGGCGGTCTCCTGATGCTCGAAGCTGCATCGGCTACAGATGGTGTGATGTAATCATTTAATGGATGATGTACTGGTCGAATAGCTTCATGCTGTCCTTCGGTCGCCATATCCAATCCTAGATTGATGTCGTTAGGATCTTCAGCTGCCATGTTTCTTTCTTGTTGTAGTCTTCTAATGGTCCTTTCAATTTCTGGATCTAAAGGTAGTAAGTTACTATGTCCAGTACGTGTCATGCACTGAAAATTTTTTTTTTAAATAATAAAAATTAAAAATAAATTTCTAAAGTAAAGCTAGGATCAAAATTTTAATATTATTTTAGACACAATCCCCGGCAACGGTGCCAAAAACTTGATGCGTGCTAATTTATAGCTATGGCAAGTGCACCAGTCGATCAAGTAATAAAGTGAATGAGTAGAGTATCATCCCTAGAGGATTGAAAAATAAGTACTGAAAAGCTCTTTCCTATGCTTTATTTAGAAGATCGATTTATGAGAATAAGAAATTAAAGAATAAAATAAAAAAAATAATTAAAAATTTTTAAGAAAATAGAGAGAGTGTAAATTATTAGGGTTTTAAACTTCAAGAGCAATGGATTACTAAGGCAATCGGTTCACCAACTCAGTCAATACAATATTCAGATTTTTAGATTAATTTTATTTCATGTGACGGTGGAGTCTCCTAATTTATTCACTACCCTTTGGTCCAGGCATAGCAAAACTATTAATATTTATTAATTATCCTTTGGTCCAGGTGTAATTTAAATAAATATTAATGCATTAGGTTTTGTGAAACCCTCTAATTAAAATACGCTGCATCCAAAGCGCACTAAAATTCCTGCATGCATATGAATTCTAATTTGATTCATAATACAAGGTATATAATCAAGAAGCATTAACATAGATGTACTTGGTCCGTAACATCTATGTTCATCAGATCAATTAGAAGATGGCCAGTAATCTAAAAGCATTAAGATCAGATTTATATACTCCTCATGAATAAAATTTAAAAATAAATCACACTGAATATTGCATCAAAAGAGTGGCTACACCTTAGCCTTAGTAAAAGAAAATTTAGTTCATGATAACAAGTTCAAAAATAGCAAATAAAATAAAAAGCATAGAGAAATTAGACTGTTTGATTGCTGAAATTGATTGTCTGTTGCTCTTGATGTGGAGAACTTGGTGAAGAAGAAGATGCTCCTTGATCGATGTCTTGATTGTCAAAAAAAAATCAAAAACCCTTTTTTATTTCTCACAAATCACTCTTCTCTTTCTACCTCTCTCCTCTCTTTTTCTTTTTGTTTTTCTTTTTCTGACTTCTCTCTCTCTTTCTCTCTGTCTCTCTCTCCGATTTCTTTTTTTTACGACAACAGTAGGTTTTTATAGATAAAGAGTTTGATTTTCCCCCAAAATCCATCAAAAATTAGGTTTAAGACTCCCAAAACAACTCAAATTAAGATCTGGATAATTCTGCCCGTTAGATGTTGATCAAACGGTCCAAAAATCACTCAAAAACTCCTTAAAATAACCCAGATCAAGTCGGATTTCATGCCAGCCGTTGGATCAATCCATTGGATTGAATCTGGGCCATCCGATCACGTAGAAAGAAGGCCTTCTGATCTTTAGTTTACCGTCGGAATGAATCTCAACCATTGGATCTCGATCGGGAGCTGTGGATGCCGTCCATCAGTGCCTTCATTTCGACCGTCCGATCAAGTTTCAGTGAATACCGCCCATTGGATCAGATAAAATTTCCCAAATTACCCTCCGTAGACCATGCGCAAGCCCGGTGTTGCATAGGACCGCCACGTTCTTCAGCCAATCAGAGCACGCTTTATGCTGTGAAATTCCCGAATTGCCCTTCAGATGGTCCACCGTGCGCCGCAAAAAATGCTGACGTCATCCTGACGTCAGCATTGCATCGGTGGATCGGTCTGCTATTGCAATTGAATCGGGCCGAACTGCTAAGCCAGTTTTCTGAACCAGTTTGAACCAAACCGATTTTTTTTTTTTTTTGAAATTTAATTTTGGGCTCGTTTGAAGTCCGTTTTGCCTGAAATTTATTTCATCTGAAACCAGAAAAATAAGATCTTCACATTGGTGGCCTTCTTTTCTACATAAGATTAATAAAAGTATCAATTTCTAAAGAAATAGATTAATTTATTTTATAATTTAATATTTTTATTAGTATATTTTTACCACTTATTAATTAGATTTAAGAATTTTTTAAAAAAATCCATCTTAGATCTGATCAAATCTGCACGATCCTGTGGTAGAAAATAGAATTTTTTCTTCAACTATTATCAGAGCCAGGTTAGCAGTTCTTCAAATCTATCTTAGATCTGATTTTATTTTTATTTATAATCTGATATTAAAAGATTTTAGATGTCATAATAGATATGATTAGATCTAAAATTAAAAAAATAAAAAATTAAATATTTTATATCTAATATGTATAAGATGCATGATTAGACTAGGTATAGAATAGTTCTATGTGTAGTCTAGTATGATCATGCATTTATTTTGATTAAATATGATTTTAGATCTATTTAATTTTTACTTTTTTTATGTTATAATTATTGTCATCAGATCTGAAAATAAAAAAATATTTTTTTAATTTTTGATTTATTCACATGAGATATGAAAGATGCATGCTTGGACTAGTCATAGAATAGTTCCATAAGATGTCTAGAATAGTTTTATATTTGATATGATCAAATTTAATATGTGATATTTTAGATATAAAAGTATGCATATGGATGATACATGAGATATATGCAAGACATGTATTAGTTAGATCTTTTTATATGTGATATATAATCCAACTAGTTTTGTAGTACAAAAGATTATATTTTTTATTAAGGAGTTCCCCAAGGCCGTTCGGTCATAAGAACAAAGTAGGATTTAAAAGCCCTCTCCTCCCATTCGATGGAATGTTCTTATGGCGTGTAGGGATACTACGCATTCATCCTTAATCAAAAATCAAAACTTATTTTTCTATAAAATTTTAGATTCTGAAATTCTAAGATTTTTATTACATATTTTATTCATCAACTCAAAACTTAATTAAGAATTAAGATTATAAAATTAATTAGATCTAAAAATTATAAATTTTTAGATCTAAGATATATTCATAAAATTGGGTTCAAGCTTGGGTAGCTCAATTAGGTCTAGCGTTTGATCAAACTGAATCAAGAGTTGGTTAGATGGGATCAAAGAAAGCGTAGATTTGACCAGCCTAATAGGATTAAGTCTGGATCAAGATCGAATCACATTTAGATGTGACTCGATCAAGTCAAGACCTAATTTAGCTTCGTGGTTCGGGCCTAGATTGTAGGCTAACCCAATTAGTTCTAATTCGATAATTTTGTGTCTAAGGTAAGTCTGATAGATACGACCAACTGATTTTTAATTGGAAGCTACTCGACTTGAATGCATTCTTGTTGAGTTAATGATATATTCCTTCCATCGGTCTCACTTACCTGGCTATTTGTGTCGACCCAGTTCTGATTTGAGGTAGCTAATAATTCGAGCCAACCCATGCCATTAGGTTAGTTATAATTGTTATGACTAAGTCAAGATAAATTTAAAGAGATCTAAATTAAATCTTTCAAAAAAAATATTAAGTCTAAGGTCTTCCATCATTGTAGATGTACAGGCCCTTCTCGGGGTTGATTGTTGTTGGCTGGATACAATGGTTTAGTTGCATCGAAAATATGCAACCATATCTATTAGGCATTGGATGCTACAGGTTGTAGGATGGATTGGGTTCAATATTCCAGATATGGTGAGGGATCCAATTAGAAATCTAATCTATACAAATGGTGGGTCTGACTTAACTATGGAGTGGATCAATATTTTGGACATGGTGAGATTCATGAATTAGAAATCAGGTTAGTGTGCACCATGATTAGAGAATCATTGGACAAGAGTTGTCCACTCATCGATTGACCCATCACCAATAACTATTCGGTGAGGTGGTGAGTGTAAGATATGTGTGCCCTAGAAGTCAGATTGGCTGACCCTTGTAATACACTTCTAAGAGCAAAATTATAATTTTAACTATAAATAATAAAATGGATTATTTTCTATCATAGTGTGTATTTGAAAGTATCTGTGATACATCTCTTGAGTTAATGGTAATGATAGTTTATATTTTCAAGAGTTGAAAATTTAAGACATGAATTTTCATTATTAACTCATAAAATGCTTCCGACCATAGGATCATCATGAGGATGGTGATTGATCTAGAAGGTTGGTGTACGATCGCTTCTTTTGGATAGATGAGTCTTGAATCTATGGTGTAGAGACACCGAAGTGAGAGTACAGATACTCGTTAGAGAATGAGGGCACTGAGCATGACCACCTCGAGCAGTCATAAGGAAGTCTACCTTCTCGTTGATAACTGGCTCGAAGCTGCAGCGATATGTCTAGTTCTTTGACCTAAGGTGCATCAGCAGTTCATCTTGAGGGTGTTATAGTTTGACTACACCATAACTCGGTCTCCTAGCCATTTGAAACTCTGAGGTGTATGTTGGCTATAGCAAGTTCATTGTAGGAATTGGATTGCACTAATAGAAGATCTATCTACCTCGGTAGATGAGGAGCAGCCCTATGATGATCATGAGAATCAAGTTCATAAGCCCATGGCCATGGCAGAGTGAAATAATTGAAAGAGTTTCTATTATGGTTTTCACATTGGATTTGAATCGAATGATTAATTTATATGATGAAAATTAGGGTTTGATGAGATCACCTTAACCCTAATCCAATCGGAGCTCAAGATAGAGGAACTTAATCACACAAGTAATTGCACCGTGAGGTTCACTTTCAGTTCTGATGGGTTGCCACCATATGCTGCTAGGTGTCACTAGCAGATTTTGGAAGCAATTAGAATGATTTGGATGATCGATCATACTAATTGTCTGAATCAGAAAAGTTTTGATCCATCAGAAGGTATTTCGATGATGTCGATGATAGAGATTGTGACATATCCCATTACCATATGGAACTGAATCTATCTTGATCACACAAATAAGGGTTTAGATCTAGATGTCATCAATTGGACTAACTTAGTTCAGTTAATTTGAATAAGATTCAATTAGGTTCAAGAAAATCATGCTAGCACACAATTGAGCCTAATATTCTCCTTTAACAATCATTAAAGCTTGTCTCGATTGAGCCAAATGTGTTTAGGCTCACTCAGGAACCTTTACTTGGTCTGATTGGAGCTTGTCCAGGTTAGAAAAGGATTGTCTTAATTTATGAGATAAATTTGAGATAACATCTGCCATTTTCCATCACATGCTAAATTCCTATTTTCAGACATTGGTCAAATGTTGACTCTGGATACTTAGACTTCTGCCTATGTGTCATGTACCCATAGGAGAGTACCTAAAGACTTGTCCCACTGCTAAAAAGTAGACAGAAAGGGGGCACACACTTAGGGAGGCATGCGCCCCATAAGGATAAAAGATGGAGTCCCATACAGATGGGACTCTAGGTTGCTTCAGGGGATTAAACTATGTAACACCAAGAAGTCTTATTTGATCCAGTCTTGGCGCCACCTTAGGAGAGTTTTGAGGGTCTCACATATGATTGGATCAGATGATGTCATTCCATCAATCAGATTTAGATCTGATTGCACAAAGGGCCATGATTGGCCAGGATGATGTGGCACCGCATGGCGCAGCAGGGTCCATATAAACCCTGTCTACACCTAGAATTCAATGCTTCTACCTTTAGCCCATGCCATATAGCCTCTCTCCCTCCTTCTCCATGCCACCCTCTAGTCCTCTCTCTCCTCTCCATGCCCAAGGACTTTTGGGCATGAACAAGGTGCAATCCAAGCAAGTGAAAGGCACCAAGTAAGGAAGAAGACTGCACTACTGCAAGAGACAATGGTAGTTCTTCAAAAGCAGTTTTGAAGACATTCAAGATTAGATCTAGATCTAATTTTTGGAGGATTGATTGAGAAGAAGAAGATCTCCACATCCTATCTGAGTGGATACCAATAGAGGCTAGGTGCTTGCGTGGCTACACACAAAACCTCATGCAAACATCGAGATCATTACAAGAAAATTAGATTATCCAAAATAAAGGTATAATTAAATTAAACTTAATTTTTATTTTTATTTTTATTATCAAATCAATAAGATCAAATCTAAGGAGTCTCAGATCTAATTTGGATCTCAAAAAAAAATTTAAAATATTTTTCTTGATCAAATCAGATCTGAACAAACGTAATCCAAAAAATAACGGCTTTTTCCTTCAGTGAGTCAGTTGGTGGGACCACACGATCCACTAAAAATTAAAAATTATGGAGATTTTCACATCTCTACCAAGGGAGTGTAGGAATCCAAGTAAATAGTGAAAGCCTAATTTGTTTAAAAATGATATCTTTAAATAAATTAGTTAAGTCTAATTACAAAATCTAACTAAAAATTTTGACTCTCTACAGAAAAATGTCTGCATCCAATCCACTAGCCCGTATTTTGGACACCCATAGACTAATCAGATCCAACTACAAGGATTGGCTTCGAAACTTCAAAATTATTTTGGGCTCATATATTGGAATAAGATCCTCCCACCTTACCAGCCCATCCATCCACTGATCAGAGAGCATCTCTCGAGAAGTGAATGGATGAAGATAACAAAGCCAGGTATTATATATTGGGCTTGATGTCTAATGAGCTCCAGCACCAACATGAAGACACTAAGACTAGCTGTCAAATATTGGCTCACCTGTAAGAGTTGTTTGGTGAACAGAATCGTGCAACCAAATATCAACTCACTAAAAGATTGTTTAAGGCTCAAATGCATGATGGACAATCGATCCAAGATCATTGTTTGATGATGATCAAGAACGTAGAAGAGCTTGAGAAGATCGGTGTCAAGTTAGATCAAGATCTGCAAACTGACATAATTCTACAGTCCTTGACTAATGCGTATGGGTAGTTCATCATAAACTATCATATGCATAAACTTCATAATATCTTGGCTGAGCTTATGAATATGCCGGTTACTGCTAAGCTTTCTAAGAAAGATTCTAAAGGCTCAATACTTGCTGTGGAGCAGACTTCTTCCAAGAAAAAATATTTTGGAAAGAAGAAATTCGTGAAGAAGTAGAAGAAGGATGGTGGGAAGAAGAAGAAGGCTGCTAACAAAGAAAAATATTTTCATTGCAACACTGACGACCATTGAAAGCAGAATTGCCCTCTTTACCTAGCCAGCCTGAAGAACAAGAAGGAGGCAGGTCCTTCTAAAGGTTTGCTCGTTATAGAATCTAATCTTACGATTTCTTCTACATCCAGTTGGGTGCTTGACTCTAGGTTTAGTGCTCACTTGTGCACTTCTATGCAGGGTCTTAAGGATAGCAGGAGACTAAAGGATGGTGAGATGATCCTACTCATCGAAAATGATGCAAGAGTTGCTGCTGTAGCTGTAGGAACCTACCCTCTGTGATTATCATCAAGATTAGACTTAGTACTTAGGAACTATTTTTATATGCCTACAACAAGCAGGAATTTAATTTCTATTTCATGTTTAGCATAGGAAGGCTATGTAATTAGTTTTCTTAAGGACCATTATAATATTCTTTATGAAAGAAATAAAATTGCAAGTGGATTTTTTATAAATGGTCTCTATCAGTTACATATTGATGTTTCTATTTTTAATATCGAGCAAAATGTGAATGCCATAGGATCAAAATGACCTAAGGATAGTCTAAATGATAGGTTTCTTTGGCACCTTAGGCTAGGTCATATAACTGAAGACAGGGTTAACAAATTAGAGAAATTTGGACTATTGAGTCCATTGACTTTCGAGTCATATCTGATTTATGAATCATGTCTTTATGACAAAATAACCATGCTTCCTTTTGTAGGACATGGGGAAAGGGCCACAGACCTACTTGCCCTAGTACATACTAATGCATGCGGCCCATTTGATGTGCCAGCTAGAAATAATTACATATACTTTATCATCTTTACCGATGATTTATCTCGGTATGGGTATGTGTATTTGATGTGATACAAGGTTAAAACTTTTGAAAAGTTTAAAAAATTCAGACTCGAAGTAGAAAAATAAATAAAAAAATCCATTAAGATTCTTCGATCAGATTGAAGAGGTGAATACCTTAGTCAAAAATTTCTAGACTATCTTAAGGATAGTGGCATAGTCTCTCAATGGACTCTATTTAGAGTGCCTTAACTCAACGAGATTTCAGAATGGAGAAATCGGACCCTATTAGATATGGTTCGATCCATGATGAGCTTCACAGATCTTTCTGAGTTTCTTTGGGGATATAGTCTATTGACCGCTATATATCTACTGAATAGGGTTTCATCTAAAATCATTCCTACCACACCGTATGAGATATGGCATGATAAGAAATCAAGTCTGAGTCATCTCAGAATTTGGGGTTGTCCGATCCATGTCAAGAGACAATAAGTGGATAAGTTTGAGTCTAGGTTTTTTAGAGATCGATTCATAGGATATCCTAAAGAGTCATTAGGATATTATTTCTATCTTTTGGAAGATCATAATGTAATTACAATCTTTCTTGAAAAATAGTTTATTCAAGATAGTGGCATTGGAAGATAGATTAGGCTTGAGGAGAAAGTCTCATAAGAGCCACAAGCCAAAGAACCTATGGAACCAAATTAGATTGAGCCAATCCAATCACTACCTCATCCACCTCATAGATCAGAAAGAATTTTCAATCCTCCTGAAAGATACTTAGGTACTATTTTAGAGGATATAGAGAAAATGTTCCTCACAGAAAAAGGGATTCATGATGATGATCCCAAAACCTATGATGAGAAGATATCAGATATCGACTCTAAAAAATGGTTAGAGGCAATGAAGTTAGAGATGACTCAATGCGCTCGAACCAAGTCTGAATCTTGGTAGATCCACCTGAATGTATAGTACTTATTGAGTGTAAATAGATCTTCAAGAGAAAGATAGGTGTCGATGGAAATATAGAGACATTCAAAGCAAGGCTCGTAGTGAAAGGATATAGTCAACGCGAAGGCATTGACTATCAGATACTTTTTCACCAATAGCCATGCTCAAATTCATCCGCACATTGCTTGCTGTTGCAGCCTATTTTGATTATGAAATATGGCAGATGGATGTAAAAACAATATTCTTAAATAGATATCTTGAGGAAGATATCTATATGAAACAACCGCTAGGTTTCACATCCAGTGATACTAATCACAAGATCTACAAGCTGCAAAGATTCATATATGGACTTAAGCAAGCATTTCAAAGCTAGAATGCTCATTTCAATGATGTAATCAAATCATTTGGATTCATCAAAAATGAGGAGCCCTATGTTTTCAAAAAGATCAGTGGGAGCACTGCTGTTGTCTTTCTCGTACTGTATGTGGATGACATCCTCTTAATTGAGAATGATATTCCCATATTGACTATGGTCAAAATGTGATTGTCTAAAAAATTATTCATGAAATACCTAGGAGAGGCATCCTTTATTCTAGGAATTAAGATCTATAGAGATAGACCAAATAGGATGCTGGGTCTCTCACAGAAGATGTACATAGAGGAGGTGCTAAAGAGGTTTAGCATGAAAAACTCCAAGAGGGGATTGGTGCCCTTCAGACATGGTGTTCATCTCTCCAAGAAGATGTGTCCCAACACACTTGAGGAGATTGAACGCATGAGCAAGATCCCTTATGCTTCAATAATAGGGAGCCTCATGTATGCCATGTTATGTACACGATCTGATATTGCCCAAGCTGTGAGTGTCATGGTAGGTATCAGTCGAATCCAAGCGAAGAGCACTAAACTTCTATGAAATGTAGCCTTAAGTAGTTGAGAAGTACTAAGGATATGTTTCTAGTCTTTGGTAATGAAGAACTTTAGGTCCAGGGGTATATAGACTCAAATTTTATATCTGATATAGATAATCAAAAGTCGACATCTGAAAGTCTATTTATTTATAATGGTGGTGTTGTCAGCTGGCAAAGTTTCAAGCAGACGGTGATAGCAGATTCCACCATGGAAGTAGAGTACATTGCTGTATTGAAAGCTACAAAGGAAGCATTCTTGTACAAGAAGTTCACTGCAGAGCTTGGAGTGATGCCATTAGATGCCATCCCTATGTACTACGATAATAATGGCACCATAGCCTCAACTGAGCCGAGGTCTTACCAGAAGTCAAGCACATCGAGCAGCGATACCATCTCATCCGTAATTACCTCGAGAAGGAATACGTCAAGGTCAAGAGAGTCAACACTATAGATAATGCAGCTGACCCGCTGACAAAGCCATTAAGCCAGCAGAAGATCGAAGCCCATCTTGAGAAGATGGGACTTAGATTTGTAGCCAATTGGCTTTAGGTCAAGTGGGAGTTTGCTAGATGTGTGCTCTAGAAGCCAGATTGGCTATCACTTGTAATACACTTCTTAGGACAATTTTATAATTTTGACTATAAATTAATAAATAAATTATTTTTCTATCATAGTGTATATTTAAAAGTGTCTGTGATGCATTCTTTGAGTTAAAGGTAAGGATAATTCATATTTTCAAGAGTTAAAAATTTAAGACATGAATTTTCATAATTAACTCATAAACTGATTTTGATTGTAGGATCATCATGAGGATGGTGATCGATCCAGAATGTTGGTGTATGATCACTTTGTTAGGATAGACGTATTTTGAGTTTACGATGTGGAGATACCAAAGTGAGAGTATAGGTACTTGTTAGAGAATGAGGGTACTGAACGTGACCAGCTCAAGTAGTCATAAGAAAGTCAACCTTCTCGTCGATGACTGACTCGATGCTGTAGTGGTGTGTATGGTTCTTTGACCTAAGGTGCATCGGTAGTTCACTTTGAGGGTGTTATAGTTTGACTACACCATAACTCATTCTTCTAGCCATTTGGAATCCTGAGGTGTATGTTGGCTATAGCATGTTCATTGTAGGAATTAGATTGCACCAATAAGAGGATCTATCTACCTTGGTAGATGAGGAGTAGCCCTATGATAATCATGAGATTGAGTTCTTAAGCCCATTTCCATGGCAGAATGAAGATGATAGAAAGAGTTTATATTAGGGTTTCATATTGGACTCGAACCGAATGATTAATTCATATGACAGACATTGGGTTTGATGAGTTTAGCTTATCCTTAATCTAGTCGGGGCTCAAGATAGAAGAATCCAATCACACAGGTAACTACACTAAGAGGTTCACTTTTAATTCTGATGGGTTGCCACCATATACTGCTAGATGTCACTGATGGATTTTGAGAGCAATTACAATGATTTTGATGATCAATCATTCTAATTGTATGAATCAGAAAAGTTCTGGTCCATCGAAAGGTATTTCGATGATGTCGATGATGGAGATCATGATATATCTCATTACCATACAGAATTGAACCTAGCTGGATCACACAAACAAGAATTTGGGTCTGAATGTCATCAATTAAGCTAATCCAGTTCGATTGATTTGGTTTAGATCCAATCAGGTTTAAGGTAATCATGCTAGCATACGATTGAGCCTGACTTTCTTCTTCTGAAATCTTTTTGATTCATCGTAACTAAGTCAAATTTGATTTGACTCATTCTTGTATTTTGAATGAATTTATTTTCATCTTATTGGAGCAAGTCCAGATTAGATTAATTGTAGAAATTAAATTCATTCATAGTCAAATTGGACTAGAGTCAAAAGTTGACCTCTTTGAGAGAATTGAGGGTCACCTGATCAGATATTTTTATAAAATTTTTAGAAATTATTTTGATCTTATTTTTGGATATGTTATAGAGCATAAATTATATATTGGGTGTACCAAATTTTGTTATTTTTGGATGTGTCTAGACTAAATTATGATAGAGTTTTATTTAGATCAAACTTTTGAGGGAAGAGTCCTAGGCGCAGTGGACTCTTCCTTATCTACTCATGCTGCCACCTTTCATATTGATTTTTGGTGTCAAAACGAGATGGGGTCTAGGGATTTTCAAGGAGATCAAATCCAAGAGTCTCAATGGTTGAAAAAATGAGGATTTTGGTAAAGAGGGACTCTAACTTAGCACTATGCTTTTGTATAAGAACCCTTGCACTAAGGCTCTTCATGGAGAAATATTTTTATACCCAAAGGCTGCCATTCTAGATATCCCACACCCCTTCTATCCTTTCTCTCCTTCTTTTCTACATGCCTAAAAAGTTAGGCATAAATCTAAGAAGAAGATCCAATGAAATTTGTGAAGAGTTCAACATGTACGCGATGGTGTTCGTGAGATGGGCATGCTGCCTTCAAAAATTTTTTGAAGAACTTTCAGATCAGATTTAGATCTAATCTTTGGTAAAAAAATTTATGAGGAGAAAATGTTTAGATCCTTTTTGAGTAGATATCGGTAGAGCTCAGGTGCATGCATGGCTCCTTCCAGAATCTTAGGAAACATTAGGATCATCATAGGATAATCAGATTACCAAAACAAGGTATGATATTAAATCTAATTTAATTTTTATTTTAATTTTTAATATCAGATCATTCAAGAATTTTTAGAAAAATCCATCTTAGATCTGCATGATCCTATGATGAAAAATAAGATTTTTCCTTCAAATGGCTGATGGGACATGTTCCTAGGATCAACCTTGGTGAGGGGGCTAGGGTCTAGGAAGGCCGGTCCAAACAAGCTCTAGGAATTGACAGATTGAAAAGTTTCAAAAGACGTACAGATCAAAGTAAACCCCCCCAAAAAATCTCCAAAAAGTAGGAAAAAATGAAGTGCAAAAACTTATATGAAAAAATCAAAAGAATTAGAAGTAAAAGAGACAAGAGTAATTGAAAATAGGTATTGAGAGGCTGACCTAAGTTGATTAAGAATGACAAAAAGATGATGGGCATGATGAGAATTGGATGGAGAAATGCTTGAAACCAGAAAAGACGATGGGAGGAATTGAAAATCCCAGACGGAAGAAGAGCAGGTGCCAAAGGGAGAAGAAGACTCAGGCAAGAATGAATTTCGGAGGAGGAAGGCCTTAAATAGCCAAGGGGAGCTCGAGACGATTATGATGGTAGATCTCGTATGGCCAGACTGCGAGTGCCACATGTCCCACTCATCATGGCAGAGTAGTAGCTGTGGGTGAATCCTTAATTGCGTCGTGCCTAGGGCAGTGTTGCAGTGGGAAAGCTGAGGGGTTGTCTTCTCAAACTCACTTCGAATTTAAAGAGCTTCGACGCGAGTACAGTAAACACCAAAATGTCTTATCCTGACGAGCATGGAAAGCCAAAAAGAGCTTCAACATCTGCATCTATATGCCCTTACTTCGAATTTCAAACTTGGGAGTGGGGGTACTATTGTTGGAGGTAGACCCGCCCCTGTCGAAGTTCAGCTAGATATCTGATCACTGAATGATCCTATCAAGTAGTGACAACCAAGATTGAGCCTTGACCAAATTCATAAGATCCCTTCAAACTTCGCCCAGATGAGCTTGAATAGCAGTGGTGGCCGAGCTCCTCTACCCTAGGCAGTCAGCCCTCTTTCAGTAGAACTTCCTCCAAATGAACTTCTATGCACTGTTGAGGGTTCTAAATTTCTTCTTCAGTCGGACTTCTCCACCAGTCGAACTCCTTTCGAACTTCTTCTTCAGTCGGACTTCTCCACCAGTCGAACTCCTTTTGGAGTTTTCCTTTAGCTGAACTTCTCCACCAGCCAAACTCCTTCCAAACTTCTCCTTCAGTCGGACTTCTCGACCAGTCAAACTTCTTTCGAACTTCTCCTTCAGTCGGACTTCTCCACCTATCAAATTTCTTTCAGACTTCTCCTTCAACCAGACTTCTCCACCTGTCAAACTCCTCCCAGACTTCTTCTTCAACCTAACTTCTCTACTAGTCGAACTCCTTTCGGACTTCTCCTTCAGCTAGACTTCTCCACCTATCAAACTTCTCCTTCCATCTAACTCCTTTTGAACCCCTTCTGGCTGCCCAGAAGGATCTCAGCATTAACTCTCAATATGATGAATAACGACCCACGCTCAGCTGATCTTGAGAACCTCCAAGCTCCTCTAGAACAACATCAGTGAGAGATGCTCCATCACCTACAGCCATCTCATCTGAACTCCAGCTGGAATATCATGATAACAGACACTACCCTCTATAACAAACTCTACGTGATCCTGAACGGCCCACTAGCAGACGATTACGATTGTCACTATTAGTTGTTACAAGCTCTACCTATATAAGAGACCTTTCAGATATACTTTCTTCCAAAAGTTCTCTTCTCCCTCTCGACACTCTACTACTTTTTTTTTTCTAAGCACTTCATTTTTGTTGGCCGAGAGAGCTGACTTGATCGTCAGAGGATCTTGCTGAAGCCACCACCCTCGACTTCAATCAAGACTGATTTTGTAGGTCGCTAGTGACAACCCCCTCTTCCTTGACTCCAGCATGGATCCCAGCATCAACCATATTTCACACCAACAATAATATTCTGGCATTTTCATCATGAAGATTGCATTTTCTAATGAACTCCTTTTTTTGTTGTGATGAAGTTCTTAGGACTCCTTAGTTTGATAAAGAGAGGATCTATCAATTAATCCTTAAGTAGTTCATGATTAAATGATATATTGTTAATTAGAATGACAACGTTTATCGAGTATAGGTTGTATGCCATATAGGTTGATTGTCCTCTTAACCAAGGAGTATGGAGACACTGGTATGACATACAGATGAGATGTAAGGATACATCATCACTGAACATGACCAACTCTGTAGCATTATCTATCAAAAATTGCTCTGATGGGATATGGGTATAACTATCACTTAAACCTGAGATCACTACGGTGACATGCAAGCAACTCACTATGCTTTGGTGCCAGACTACCTGAATTTCTAATTCAGTTAAGAAAGATTTTTGGGCATAGTCAAGTACTTGCAAAGTTGGTGAGTGATTGAGATGGGATTGACCACTCTAAGAGATTGGAGAAAATGCATCACTATATTTCAATTTAGCAAAATCTTGGCCTGGGTAATCCACGAGATGGATTTGGTATTTTGAAATACAATATGGACGATCTAATCATGGTTGATAGTTAAATCCTGAGTTGTCCTATGAGCATTTTAGTCAAGAGGATGAATTATATGAAAACCATGTCTACATGGGTTCTAAAGAATGTTGCTTCACACATTCACCCTATCCAATCATCGGGTATTATTACTAGATGGTCACTCTGATTGATATAAAAATTTATTTCTATGCTACTGGCTCAGATTTAAATCTATGGGATCACATATATAAGAAGTCTCGATCTGATCGGATGATTGATCGATGATTTAGAATCATTCTGAGGTCAAACAATCAATACGATTGATGTTTGACCTAGTGCAAGTATTGCAGAAGGATCCATTAATAATTGAATTGCTAATTAACTTAATTTGATTAAACTAGAGAAATAAGATTAAGTCTAATTAAATATAATTTAATTAAATTTGATTTGGGCTTGATTGGATCAAGTTCAATTATTTTATTGGATGAGCCAATTGCAAGGAAGAACAAGTCCTAGTTCAATTAGGACTTGTATGCACCCAATCTCTAATTTGATTAGAAATTAAATTAGATTTAAATTTAATTTAATCTAATTTGATTAAGATCTTAGTTGGACAAAGATTTTCTAATCAGGTTAGATTTATTTTGATTTAATTTGGTTCAAATACCCTATTTGACTAAGTCGAAATTGAAAGTCCTAGTATGACTAGGACTTCACTTCCTTGCACCAACTAATTTCTTTAGCCTTCTCCATGTCAACTTTTTTATTATGTTCATGGAAACTCTCTTTTTCTGAGAGAATATGCATGCCCTTTGTTCTCCCTTCTTACTTATATGGTAATTTTTTGTGGATCAAGTCAAAGGAGGAAGCTTGGTTTGATTTCAAATTCTATGTGATAAAATCAAAACTCCTCCCTTTTGTGCTACCAACCCACCAAGATTTTCTCTAGAATTTTCATGCAGAATTAGGCATATTTTGTGTGACAAAAGGAGATGGTCCACGACTGGAAAAAGAGAGACAACATCCAAGAGTTGGATGCCCCTAGTCTTGCCTTATTTAGACATTCCTTGCTAGGTTTTGGACCTAGACAAGGATTGTTCCATATCTCTCTATAAACATGCACTTTGGGCATGACTTTTTTTGAGATTCTAGACCTGAAAGAGAGAGAGAGCTATTAGGGTGTTATAGGAGAGAAATCGTTGGGCGTGGGGTTTTGTAGAGACACTAATTAATCCAAGTGTCTTGGTGAGAGAAACAAGGAAGAAGATGAAGGGTTCTTCTTCTAGGGTTTTTCCTTAACCTCTTCCTCCTCTTTTTATAATTTTTCAGAGGTGTCTCTTCCTCACAAATCTCTTTTCTTTTTTTTAAAAATTAGAGAGTTTAAGATCTAAAGAAGGAGGTTCTAGATCAGCAATCAAAGAAGGATCAGCACAGTACTACCATGCTGTGCTAATTTTCTACCATTAGACTTTAGATTGACAATCGAGGCCTTATGTGGACATCCTATAGAGGCCGAATGCATCTGCAACTTGGAGCAACAACCTTAGCCTCAAATCAGCAAGTTAGAAAACTCATCTTATAAAGGTTAGGTTGATACGATCTTTCTTATGTATCTAGATTAGAACTAGAATTGCCTGGATGTTGATATGATCAACATCACCTTTTGATTATTTTTATTTTTAGATTTAATAGCATGCTTAAATCATGTGATATGATCCTAGATCTAGGAGTCTTTCATATATTATTTATGAATTAATATGATTAGTTCATCTCTTCCACTGCATATTTCAAAAAATATTTTAAAATCTGATCATGAAATCCTAGATCTATTTCCTTAAATGAGGTCAAGGGAAGCAAGATAGTTCTTCTTCCTCTAATCCTGCTTCTAACAGTAGAAGCACTCTACCTAATGTGGGTCAACTTGAATCTTTTATTTTGACTAGACTTAGAAACCCGAGCACGAACCCATTCATACTGCTGAACCAAATTTAACTTCTAATACTAATTATCGAAGTTGAGTCCCATAAGTCAATCATTGTCTAACAGTGAATGGAGTAATTAGGGTTTAGCCTTATTGTGAAAAAAAGAGAATAATGATCTAATGTATATGAATTATTTTAAGCCTAGAGACTTGGACTTTAGTCTAAAAGATCTTTTACTATTTTATACAAATTAATAACCTCTACCTCTAATTTAAGGAATTACTTTAATTTCCTAGTAGGTACTAGAATCCACATAGACTACTCACAAGCCTGACTTTAGTCGATCAACCCATGTGCATCTTGTTAGATATGTGTATGCCCTAGAAGCCAGATTGGCTGACACTTGTAATACACTTCAAAGGATAAAATTATAATTTTAATTATAAATAATAAAATGAATTATTTTCTATCATAGTGTATATTTGAAAGCGTCTGTGATACATCCCTTGAGTTAATAGTAATGATAGTTTATATTGAAGAAAAAAACCTTGTTTCCCAAGTCAGGTTCGTTCAGATCTAATTGAATCAAGAGGGATATTTCAAAAAATTTCCTCTAAGATTCTAATCAGATCTGAGACTTTTCAGATCTGATCTTATTGATATGATAAAATAAAATAAAATAAAAATTAAATTAAATCTAATTTAATTGTACCTTTATTTTGGGTAATCCAATTATCCTATGATGATCTCGATGTTTGCTTGGGATTCTGGATGTAGCCATGCAAGCGTCTGGCCTCTACTGGTGTCCACTCGGATAGGATCTAGAGATCTTCTTCTTCTCAATCAATTCTCTAAAAATTAGATCTAGATCTGATCTTGAAGGTTTTCAAAAACTCTTTTGAAGAACAACCATTGTCTCTTGCAGCAGTGCTGCCTTCTTCCTTTCCTATCGCCTTTCACTTATTTGGATCGCACCTAACTCATACCCAAAACCTCTTGGGCATGCAGATGAGAGAGAGGAGTAGAGGGTGGCATGGAGAAGGAGGGAGAAAAGCTTTGTGGCATGGGCTAAAAGTAGAAGCTCATTATTCTAGGCGCAGATAGGGTTTATATAGACCCTGCTGCGCCATGCTGTGCCACATCATCTCAACCAATCACGACCCTTTATGCAATCAAATCTAAATCTGATTGATAGGATGACATCATTTGATCTAATCAAATTGGAGTCCCTCAAAACTCTCCTTAGATGGTGCCAAGACTGGGTCAAACAAGTCTTCTTGGCACCATCTAGGTTGATTCCCTGAAGCAATTGGAGTCCCATCTATATGGGACTCCATCTTTTATCCTCATGGGGTGCATGCCTCCCTAGGTGTGTGCCCCCTTCCTATCTGCTTTTTAGCAATGGGACAAGTCTCTAGGTACTCTCCTTTGGGTGCATGACACATGGGCAAATGTCTAAGTGTCAAAGGTCAACATTTGACCAAAGTCCAAAGATAAGATTTAGCAGATGATGAAAAATGGCAGGTGTTGTCTCAAATTTATTTCATAAATTAAGATAACCCTTTTCTGACCTAGGCAAGCTCTAGTTAGACCAAGTAAAGATTTCTGAGTGAGCCCAAATACATTTGGCTCAGTTGAGACAAGTTTTAACAATTATTAAAGAAGAACATTAGGCTCAATCGTGTGCTAGCACGATTTCCTTGAACCTAATAGAATCTTATTCAAATCAATTGAACTGGGTTAATCCAATTGATGATATCTAGATTGAAACCCTTATTTGTGTGATCTAGTTAGCTTCAGTTCTGTATGGTAATGGGATATGTCATGATCTCTATCATCAGCATCATCAAAACACCTTTCGATGGATCAGAATTTTTCTGATTCAGACAACTAGTATGATTGATCATCCAAATCATTCTAATTGCTCCCAAAATCCACCAGTGACACCTAGCAGCATATGGTGGCAACCCATCAGAACTGAAAGTGAATCTCTCGGTGCTATTACCTATGTGATTAAGTTCTTCTATCTTGAGCCCAGACCCGATTAGGGTTAAGGTGATCTCGTCAAACCCTAATATCCATCATATTAATTAATCATTCGATTCAAGTCCAATGTGAAAATCTTAATAGAAACTCTTTCTATTATTTCACTCTGCCATGGCCATAGGCTTATGGACTTGATTCTCATGATCATCATAGGACTGCTCCTCTTCTACTGAGATAGATAGATCCCTTATTGGTGCAATCCAATTCCTATAATGAACATGCTATAGCCAACATACACCTCAGGGTTCCGAATGGCTAGGAGATCGAGTTATGGTGTAGTCAAAATATAACATTCTCAAGATGAACTATCGATGCACCTCAGGTCAAAGATCCAGACACACCACTATAGCTTCGAGCCAGTCATCGACGAGAAGATAGACTTCCTCATGATTGCTCGAGGTGGTCATGCTCAATGCCCTCATTCTCTAATGAGTACCTATACTCTCACTTCGATATCTCTACATAGTAGACTTAAGACTCATCTATCCTAAAGAAGCGATCATACACCAACCTTTCGAATCAATCACCATCCTCATGATGATCCTACGATCAGGAGCATTTTATGAGTTAATAATGAAAATTCATGTCTTAAATTTTCAACTCTTGAAAATATGAACAATCATTGGCATTAACTCAAGGGATGTATCACAGACACTTTCAAATATATATTATGATAGAAAATAACTTATTTTATTATTTATAGTCAAAATTATAATTTTATCCTTAGAAGTGTATTACAAGTGTCAGCCAATCTGGCTTCAAGGGCACATATATCTAACAAACTCTCACTTGACCTAAAGCCAATTGGCTACCAATCTAAGTCTCATCTTCTCAAGGTGGGCTTCGATCTTCTACTGGCCCAATGGCTTTGTGAGTGGGTCTGCCATATTATCTACGAAGTTGACTCTCTTGACCTCGACGTAATCTTTCTTGAGGTAATCACGGATGAGGTGGTATCGCCACTCGATGTACTTAGATTTTTGGTGAGATCTTGGCTTCTTAGTTAGGACAATGGCACCATTATTATCACAGTATAGAGGAATGGCATCCGATGGCATCACTTCGATCTCTATGGTGAACCTTTTGTACTAGAATGCCTCCTTTATAGCTTCTGACACAGCGATGTACTCTTCTTCCATGGTGGAATCTACTTAGAACTCTTCCAACTGACAGCACAACCATTATATACAAACAAACTTTTAGATGTCGACTTTCGATCATCTATATCAGACATAAAATCCGAGTCTGTATATCCCTGGACTTGGAGTTCTCTATTACCAAAAATCAACAATATATCCTTAGTTCTTCTTAAGTACTTAAGAATACATTTCTCAGAAGTCCAATGTTCTTCATCTGAATTTGACTGATAGCTGCTCGTGATACTCACAGCATGGGCTATATTAGGTCATGTACATAACATGGCATACATGAGGCTCCCTATTACTAAAGCATAAGGGATCTTGCTCATGTGATAAAACTCCTCGGATGTGTTGGAACATATTTTCTTGGAGAGATGAATGCCATGTCTAAAGGATACCAATCCCCTCTTAGAGTTTTTCATGCTAAACCTCTTTAACACTTCCTCTATGTACATCTTCTATGAAAGATCTAACATCCTATTCGATCTATCTCTATAGATCTTAATTTCCAGAATGAAGGATGCTTCTCCTAGGTCTTGTTAGATATATGTGCCCTAGAAGCCAGAATTGGCTGACACTTGTAATACACTTCTAGGGGCAAAATTGTAATTTTGACTAATATCAATAAAATGGATTATTTTCTATCACATATGTGTATTTAGTTTCTGTGATACATCCTTTGAGTTAATGATAATGATAATTCATATTTTCAAGAGTTAAAAATTTAAGACATGAATAATCATTATTAACTTATAAAATGCTTCCGACTATAGGATCATCACGAGGATGGTGATTGAACCAGAAGGTTGGTGTACAATCGCTTCTCTTTAGTAGATGAGTCTTGAGTCTATGGTGTGGAGACACCGGAGCGAGAGTACAGGTACTCGTTAGAGAACGAGGGCACTGAGCGTGACCACCTCGAGTAGTCATTAGGAAGTCTACCTTCTCGTCAATGACTGACTCGATGCTGCAGTAGTGTGTCTGGTTCTTTGACCTGAGGTGCATCGGCAGTTCACCTTGAGGGTGTTATAGTTTGACTACACCATTACTCGGTCTCCTAGCCATATGGAACCCTGAGGTGTATGTTGGCTATAGCATGTTCATTGTAGGAACTGGATTGCATCAAGATGGAATCTATCTACCTCGGTGGTAGAGGAGCAGCCCTATGATGATCATGAGAATCAAGTCCAGAAGTCCATGGCCATGGCAGAGTGAAATAATAGAAAGAGTTTCTATTAAGATTTTCACATTGGACTCGAATCGAATGATTACATCATATGACAGAGACTAGGGTTTGACGAGTTCACCTTAACCCTAATCTGATCGGGGCTCAAGATAGAAGAACTTAATCACACAGGTAGCTGCACCAAGAGGTTCGCATTCAGCTCTGATGGGTTGCCACCATATACTGCTAGGTGTCACTGGTGGATTTTGGGAGCAATTAGAATGATTTAGATGATCGATCATTCTAGCTGTTCGAATCAGAAGAGTTCTGATCCATCGAAAGGAGTTTCGATGATGTCGATGATAGAGATCATGACATATCCCATTACCATACAGAACTGAACCTAACTGGGTCACACAAACAAGGGTTTGAATCTGGTGATCATCAATTGAACTGATCTAGTTCAATTGATCTGAATGAGATTCAATTAGGTTCAAGAAAATCGTGCTAGCACTCGATTGAACCTAACGTTCTTCTTTTGCTATCATAAATAAGTTGTCCTGACTGAGCCAAAGGAGTTTGTGCTCAATCAGAGGCCTTCATATGGTCTGATTGGAGGTTGTCCAAGTCAAAAAAGGTTGTCTTATTTGTAAGACATTACCTGCCATTTTTGGTCACCTGCCATTTCTTGTTCTTTGACTTTGGTCAAAAGTCTACCTTTGACTGGTCAAACGTTGACCATTGACACTTTGACTTTTGACCACATGTCATGCACCTATTGGAGAGCTGGTGGGGGCCTGTCCCCCTGCCAGAACCTAGGCAAGGAGGAGGGTGCACGCCACCCTTGGTGCGTGTGCCCAAGTTGGAGGCGCCCAGGAGTCCTGTTGGACAAGGACTCCATCTCCTTTTTGGATTTCCAATTAGAGTTCTCCTAAGAACCAACTTTGACTGGTCTTAGGCACCCTCTAAGGAGGAATCCAGGGGTCTCTATTCCCACCAATCAGATTTTAGATCTGATTTCACAAAGAGTTGTGATTGGTTGGGAAGGAAGAGGAGTTGGATCACGCTTAGTCTATAAATAAGACCCTGCGCCCAACTCAGAATTAAGAATTGAGAAATCACCCCAATTCTCCATGCCCCAAGGCTGCCTTCTCCTCTCTCCTCCATGCCAAAGCCACCTTCTCCCTCTCCTCTCCACATCCAAAGGAGGTTTTGGATTCCTTGGTTGGTGCGATTCAGATCAAAGAAAAGGCGACTCAAAAGCTAAGAAGGCTGCGCTGCTGCAAAGGACGACTGCTGATCTTCAAAAGAGTTTTGAAGATCCTCCAGATCAGATCCAGATCTGATTTTTGGAGGTGTGATAGAGAAGAAGAGGATCTCTAGATCCAGCCCAGTGGATACCGGTAGAGGCCAGGCGCTTGCGTGGCTAAGATCCAGAACCTTCCGCTGCAAACAGGATCATCAACAGGGTAATAGGATTACCCACTTCAGGTAAATTAAATTTGATTTAATTTATCTAAATTTAATTTTAATTTTATAAAATAATAAGAATCAAATCTGAAATATATCCAAGATCTGATCTGGGATCAATCAGAAAAATTTTTTGAAATATATCTCTTGATCTGATCAGATCTGAACGAACCTGGTCCGAAAAATCAGGATTTCCCTTCAACTGGTATCAGAGCCAAGGTTCTAAAAATATTTAGATCTGATTTTTAAATTTATTTTAATTAAAAAATAAGTGATTTTAGATATCACATGAGATGTGATCAGATCTAAAATTAGAAAATTAAAATTAAATGATTTGGATCTAAGATTAGAAAATATGCATGACTAGTTCTAAAATAGAATAGTTCTATAGAATAGTCTTGCATATTTATTGATTTAATTTGATTAAATTATTTTATATTTATTTATTTTACTATTTTTTAATATTATAATTATTATAATAACATCTAAAAAATAGTAAATAAAAATTATTTAATTTTAACACATATGAGATATGATTGATGCATGTTTAGACTAGTTATAGAATAGTTCTACATAGTTGTCTAGATTAGAGTTTATTTTGATAAGATTAATTTAAATCTAATTTTTTAGATTATTATGAGATAATTTAGATTTAAAAATATGCATGATTTGATACATGAGATGTATGCAAAATATGCCATGATTAGATCTAATTTGTATATGAGATATATGATATAGATCTAAAACTATTTTGTAGTATTGCATGTTCCTGATTAAGGCATAACTCTTGGCTGTCCGGTCATAAGAATGAAGAAGGATTTAAAGGCCCTCTCCTCCAATCCGATGGAGCGTTCTTATGATGTGTAGGGGTGCTGCGCGTTCGTCCTTAATCAGAAACTTAAAACTTACTTTCTGCAAAACCCTAGATCCTGAAATCCTAGGATTTATTATGCATATTATGTTTATGAACCCTACTTAATTAAAAATTAAGATTATGGAATGTTAATTAGGTCTAAAATTGAGAATTTCATATCTGAGACATATTCATAATACTGGGTTCGGACTTGGGTAGCTCAATTAGGTCTAAGCGGTTAATCAAACCAAATCAAGAGTTGGTTAGATGGGATCAACAATGCTTAAATTGACCAGCCTAATAGGATTAAGTCTGGGTCAAGATCGAGTCACGATCAAGCAAGACCTAATTAGGCTCAGAGGTTAGAGTCTGGATTGTGGGCTAATCCAATTGGTTCTGACTCAATAATTTGGTGTCTAAGGTAAGTTTGGCACATACGACTGACTGGTTTTTAATTGGAAGCTACTCGACCTGAATGCATTCTTGTACGAGTTAATGGCATATTCCTTCCATTGGTCTCACTTATCTGATCATATCTATTGACATAGTTCTGATCTGAGGTGGTCAATAATTCGAGCTAACCCATGCCACTAGGTTGGTCATAATTGTTATGACTATGACAAGTCTAGTTTAATGAGACCTGAATCAATTCTCCCTAAGAAAAGATTAAGTCTGAGGTCTTCCACCATTGTAGATATGCGGACCCTTCCCAGGGTTGATTGTTCTCGGCTGGATACAGTGGCTCAGTTGCACCAGAAAGACGCAACCATGTCTATTAGGCATTGGATGCTATGGGCTGGAGGATGAGTTGGGCTTAATATTTTGGATACGGTGAGAGACTCAATTAGAAATTCAGTCTGTAAATGGTGGGTCTGACTTAACTAAGGAGTGGATCAATATTTCGGATACGGTGAGATTCATGAATTAGAGACCAAATTTGGGTGCACCATGATTAGAGAATCATTGAAAAAGAGTTGTTCACTCATTGGCTAACCCATCACCAATAACGTTTTAGGTGAGGTGATGAGTCAGTTTGGTGAGACCGCACCACACTAGAAATCATTAATTCGTGGAGATTTTTGCATCTCTACAGAGGAAGTGTAGGATCTGAGAAAATAGTGGAGCTAATTTGTTTAAAATAAAATTCCTAAAAAATTGGTCAAAGTCATAAATTACAGTATCTAACTAGAATCTTTGACTCTCTACAGGAAAATATCTGCGTCCAACCCATTGGCACGTATCTGGACACACACAGATTTACAGATCGATTATAAAGATTGACTCAGGAACTACAAAATTATTTTGGATTTCAAAAAGTTACCTATGTTATTGGATTGATCAGGACCTCGCACCTATATCAGCCCATCCATCCAACTGAACAGAAGACAATCTCTGGAAAAATGGATAGACGAAGATATAAGGTCCCCAGATATTACATGTTGGGCCTCGATGTCTGATGAGCTCCAGCGCCAATATGAAGATATCGGGACTGCTCACCAAATGTTGGCTCACTTGTAGGAGATGCTTTTGGTGAAACAGAGTCGCGCCAGCAAGTATCAAGTCACGAAATGACTTTTTAAGAACTAAGATGCATGATGGGCAGTCAGTCCAAGATCACTGTCTGATGATGATCAAGGACATGAAAGGCTTTGAGAAGCCTCGGTGTAATTAGACTTGCGATCTGCAGAATGATATTATTCTGCAATCCTTGAACTGATCTATGGGCATTCATCATGAATTACCACATGCAATAAACTTCAAATTCCTTGGCCAAATAATGAATATGCTAGTCACCGTGGCTTTCTATGAAAGGTTCTAAAGGCTTAGTTCTTGCTATGGAACGGACTTCTTCTTCCAAAAGAAAGTCTTAGAAAAGAAAATGAAGTCTGTAAAAAGCAGAAGGTGGAAGGAACAAAGAAGAAGAAGGCAGAGCCGAAGAAAAAGGCCGATGTCAAAAGAAAGTGTTTTCATTACAACAGCAACGACCATTGAAAGCGGAACTGCCCTACTTACCTAGGCACCCTGAAGAACAAGAAAGAAGGTCCTTCTGGAGGTATGCTCGTTATTGAGTCTAACCTTACGGTTTCTTCTCCATCCAGTTGGGTGCTTGACTCTGGTTCTAGTGCTCATCTGTGCACTTCCATGCAGGGTCTTGAGGATAGCAGGAGGTTGAGGGATAGAGACATGATCCTATGCATCGGTAATGGAGCAAGAGTTGCTGCAGTGGCAATGGAAACATATCCTCTTCGATTACCATCTGGCTTAGACTTAGTTTTGAAAGACTGTTATTATGTGCCTGCAGCTAGCAGGAATTTTGATTTCTATTTCATGCTTAGCACAAGAAG